>JAGKTI010003147.1:34540-59953 GCA_018397915.1 Birgus latro | reverse complement strand
CAATAATCATTCCATGGAAAATCAAAGAAGTACTGCCTGAGGGCCTCCCAATCTGCAGCTCCAAAGTGCCACAGGCGGCGTTTCTTTGGAGGGTCCACAGGCCGTACTGGAGCGATTGGACATGTTAGGGTAATAAGATTGTGATCGGAGGAGCCCAGCGGAGAGAAAAGATGAACAGTGTAAGTAGAAGGATTAGTTGTTACGAAAAGGTCAAGTATGTTGGAACTCTCTCCAAGGCGGTCAGGGATACGGGTAGGGTGCTGTACAAGCTGCTCTAGGTCATTAAGGATAGAAAACTATACTTAATCCTTGGCTCTGTGACTTTTGATTATTTAAACAAGAACGAAAATAAAACAAACGAGCGCACAGCCATCCACTGTTCACGGGAGTTGAGACAGAACTAGTAGGAGGGAGACTGGGCGGGAGGGGAGCTAGTCGGCGAGGGAGGGAAATTCAAATTTGGGGGTTTCGGCCACCAGCCCACAATGTCCGAATAGTGGGGTGTCTGGATAGTAGAGGGATTCCTTATATACAGTAAAACCTCGATATAACAGACTTCAGTAGACCGGAATTCACTTTTATCGGAGTCGAGGAGCTACCAGACTAAACTCCTATGTATCGGAAAAAGTCCGATAAAGCCAGAAAGCAGTCTGGACTGCCTGACAACTTCGGTTATGTTCACCACAAGACAAGCAAAAGACATGTTTTTCAGTGCACAGTACAGTATTATTATGCCATTTGATCAATGTAGTGAAGCTATAACACAGTACAATACTGCAATGGTGGTGAAAACCACTGATGCAATCCGGACTAATGTCTGATATATCGGAAAAAGTCCGGATTAGCAGGGGTAAGTCCGGATGTCGCTTTTATCGGAATTTTGCATATTTCGGACTGGCCTGAGCCCAAATTAGTCCATTATAGTGAGGTCTTACTGTATATAAAATAGACCGGAATTCGCTTTTATCGGACTCAAGGGGCTACCGTGTAGTACCGCAATTTTAAGTGTAGTATAAGTTAGTATCTATCTATCTATCTATTGCCAGACGCCTTAATTTCATAAGGGGTTGCCACAAACAAATCACTTCCATGTCGCTCTGTCCCCCGCCACTTCACTGCCCTGCTCCCAGCTCACACCCCCTCTCTCATATACCTCTCCACTCCATCTCTCCATCTCATCCTCGGCCTCCCCCCTCCCTCTCCCCCCCTTCACTTCACTCTCCTCGTCAGTCTCTCACTCTCCTCGTCAGTCTCTCACTCTCCATCCTCTCTACATGGCCAAACCACCTTAATGTGTTCTTCCTAACGCTTCCTACTACATCCACAACCACACCACAATGCTCCTTCACTTCCTCTCAAATAACTCATTTCCTCTGCTCTCACTCTTGGCTTCTGTCCTTCCAACAGGGTCCAAGCTTCACTTCCATAAGTTAGAGTTGGTATCACAATATTGTCCTGTAGCAGCTTTTTCACTTCCATGCTCACTTCCCTGTTTCTTATCACCGCTTTCAAGAAACCAGCAACTTTTCTTCCCTGCTGCACCCTTTCAAGCAATTCACCCTCTAAACTTCCATCCTCACTCATCACACTACCCAAGTACTTAAATGAACTCACATTCTCCATATCCTCCCCATCCAATCTCACTGTACATTCACTGACTTCACTTCTCTCGAAGACCATCACTTTACTCTTCCCGACATTCACCTTTACATTCTGTTTCTCAAACACTCTCCCAAACTCATCTACCAAGTCTTCAAGCTCCCCTTCATCATCACTTAACAGCAGGGTATCATCTGCAAACAACAGTACAGGAAGTTTCCAAACACTTCTCACTAGGGCCGCTCCAACATCCACTGCTCAACATTATATCTCTTTTATAACGCCATCCATATACAGATTGAACAACCACAATGATATATCACATCCTTATTTCAATCCAACCTTCAAATGGCAAAATTCACTCAGTTCACCATCCACATGCACTACACCCTTAGCACACTCATACTTACTCTTCATGGCCTTCAACAACTTCCCATCCACTCCATATATAGTATTATTAATACTTTCCACAATCCTTGTCTATCCACCCTGTCATATGCTACATGAAGGCTGCATACAACTTCTTTCCATTCTCTAGAAACTTTTCCACTAAAGATCTAAGAATGAATATCTGATCTACACAACCTCTTCCCTTCCTAAAACCTCCCTCTTCTTCTCCAACTAATTTCTCTGTTATTTCCCTGACTCTGTCAATAAGTATCCTACCATATACTTTTCATATTACACTAAGAAGATAAATGCCACTATGATTACCACACACTTCTTTTCCCAACTTTCCTTTGTACAGGGGAATAATTATACCGGACTTCCAATCCTCCGGGACTCTACCTTCCTCCCAGGCCAGTCTGCACACCACATCCATTCTATTACTATCTCTCTCCAATACTTCAGCATTTCACCACACACTCCATCACTTCCTGGAGCTTTCCGCATTTTAACTTTCTTCATTGCTTCCACAACTTCCATCCTACTGATTTCTTTCTCTCTTCCCACATCCCTCCTTCTCCCAGCCATTCCCCAGCCACTTATACTTGCATTACTTTCATTCTCTATGTTCATCAAATCATTAAGAGTTCTCTCGATCTGTTCACTTTTTCTCCCTTCTCTACTAGTAATCTACCATTTTTTTCTTTCACTCCCCAGCTAACTTCTATGGCACCCTATCTAACTCTCAAAACTCTTTCCAGAATGCAGTAATCCCTCCAATATCCGATGTAACAGAGCCAAAGGCATGTCCGAATATTGGTTTTGTCCGGATATTGGTCCTGAAGCTCCAGCACTGGTTTTTCATGACCCTAACCTAACCTAACCTAAATCAGAAAACTACCTTCCTACCTCCCTACTAGACATGTATAGCACTTATTTAGGTAACTTTTCACATAAATAATGCACACATAGCATGAATTTATTGAATTTTAACCAAAAAATGATGATTTAGAGGTGAGTCAGTCACAGGTGCTCACAACTTGCCAGCATAGTATAAGTAAGTATCTGACATGGAAATCATCTTTTCTCACATTTTATGCACTAAATTATTGGATACAAAGCATCAAATACAGTAAATGATGTAAACTGCTACCAGAAAAATGGTTAGGTTAGGATAGGTTATGACCGAATATGAAATTCACTGCATTCCACCTTTTTCCTAGCTGGTGCACTTAATAACCATGCATGAAAAAATTAAATTGCAAGCAGGAAATTATGATTAACATTTTTGGTAATTTTTTAACACATTTACAGCATGATGAAAACAGGTTAGGCATGAAAATCTTTATGGCAAGCACAGGTTAGGTTAGGATAGGTTAGGTTAGGTTAGGTTATGACCGAATATGGAATTCACTGGCTTCCACCTTTTTCCTAGCTAATGCACTTAAGAACCATGCATGAAAAAATTAAATTGCAAGCAGGAAATTATGATTAACATTTTTTGGCAATTTTTCAACACATTTACAGCATGATGAAAACAGGTTAGGCATGAAAATCTTTATGGTAAGCAAAGGTTAGGTTACAATTGGTTAGGTTAGGTTAGGTTATGACCGAATATGAAATTCACTGGCTTCCAACTTTTTCCTAGCTAGTGCACTGAAAAACCATGCATGAAAAAATTAAATTGAAAGCAGGAAATTATGATTAACATTTAGGGTAATTTTTTAACACATTTACAGCATGATGAAAACAGGTTAGACACAAAAATCATTATGGAAATCATCTTGCACACAGTTTATGCATGAGATTAATGATATGAAAAGAACAAAACAAGGAGTTTTGATGAAGTTAGGGTACTTACAAAAAAGAAGCCGCCGTCTATAACTCGCTCTATCATCGCAGACTTTGACACGAAGAAATTGCACCACACAACCTTAGCAATTTACAATCACCAGCACTTTTCACCAACAATTTCCACAATGTTTTTTTTGCATAACTGGGATCACATCACTTCACTGCACTGTACATAACAGTAAATTCCCGTGTGGTCTAGTGACGAGTCCTGGAGCCTGAACTTCTCAGCAGCAGCTTTCAGCTCCATTCCACGTACCAACACACCTGCTGCACTTTGTTGTCGTTACCAAATCAGCGTGGATCGGTCGATGTCTGCATACTTAGGACTAAACATCACCTTCCTCTCCATGTTTCGCTTGGTCTCCAAAGAGAAACTAGCCGTGTACTGCTGTAGTTTGTCTCGGGACTTCTTGATATCAAACAAGGTGGAGCGAGGGAGATTGAATTCACGACGAATCCGTGATGTCAGCCACCCGGCGTCCATCTTTTTCAATACCCTTCTCTTTTCTTCTCCAGAGTCAGAACCACTTTCTTCCTCTTCTCAGGAGGCAGGGCCATCATCACACACATGATGAAGGTGAAGAGCAGTATCAAGCACTGTAGGAGGTAGGGTATCACGACAAAAGCAATCACTTCGGCCGCCATTGTCGGAGGTGTTCACGAGGCAGCAACTGAGTGGGTAATGGGGACAGACAGAGAGGTGCCATGCGCGTAAACACAGCCGATCGGTGCGCGCGGGAAATTCAAACTGACGCGGTCCCAAAAAATCGATTTTTTTTTTTTTCAAATTTTTTGGCATTTTGGGGTTTGGGCAGCCCACAATATCCGAATAGTGAGTATGTTCGAGTATTGGACATCCGAATAATGGAGGGATTACTGTATTTTCTTTCATTCCCTCCCCTTGGCACTCAAATTCCTTCCAAATACCTCATCCACTCTCTTCTTACTCTCTCTTACTAACCTTTTCACCTCTCTCCTCCTCTCTACATACAACTCTCTCTTCCGTCTCTCAACTTCTTCGATGCCCCTGTTCCTCATCCACTCACTATAAGCTTTCTTGTTTTATGCCACAGCCTCTCCCACCTCTTCAGTCCACCATGCTGTTCCCTGAACCCCATTTCATAGTATTATAAATGTAATTTTAAGCATAGGTATTGTTGTAAATATAGTCTGTATAGTTCATTTTAGCTGTTAAGTCTTATATTTAAGTTTAGTCTTAGCTGATATTCATAATGCGAGTATGATTCTAATATTGATAGTACTAAGTCGAGAATTGTTTCGAGTGTGATTAACTTTTATACATATGGACAAGCCGTTCCCAGCGAAGGCGTATTAACCGTGTAAGTTTTAGTAGGAGTTAAGAATCGCGAATGTCTTCCTTCATACTCTGATCTAGAGATCTATATTACAATGTAAATAGTGTTCCCCTTTTGACTATGTAGTGGTGAACTGCGAGTTGTTTGAGTTATGATAGTTGATGACAGTCATATGTGAAGCGCAAAATCTGCGTTACTGACGTTGTGTTGTCAGTCACAGAAGCCAGCATAGGGATAAATTGTTCTGATTCCCATTTGTTTTCGATTCGTTATGATTAAAGTTCCCATCTTTGCACTGCTGATAAAATTCATCATTACAACCACACTAAATTCCTAAATATTGGAAAAAGACCAATAAAGCCAGAAGCAGTCAGGACTGCCTTACCACTTCAGCTATGTTCACCACAATAAGGTAAATAAAAGACATGTTTTTCAGTGTACAGTACAGTATTATTATACCACTTGATTAATGTAATGAAGGTATACCACAGCACTGTACTGCAATGGTAGTGAAAACAGTTTAAAAACCATTTGTGCAATGGCCCTGAAGCTCCCGCACTGGTACTTGTGGACCCTAACCAAACCTAACTCAGAAAACCACCTACCTACCTCCCTACCGGACATGCATAGCAATTATTTAAGACCTACTCACATAAATAATGGACTCAAAGCATGAATTAATTGAAATTTAACCAGAAAATGATGATTTAAAGGTAAGTATGGCAAAGATGTTCACCAGTTGACAGCACAGTGAAGGTAGGTATCGGACATAAAAATCACTATGAAAATCAGCTATTTCACAGCTTATGCAGTCAAATATGGGACAAAATGCATGAAATAAATAAAATGTAACCAGAAAATGATGATTTAGAGGTGAGTATGGCAAAGATGTTCACCAGTTGACAGCATGGTGAAAGTAAGTATCGGACATGAAAATCACTATGAATATCACCTTTTTCACATCTTATGCACTCAAATATGGGACACAAAGCATAAAATAAATAAAATGTAACAAGAAAATAATGATTTACAGGTGAGTATGGTAAAGATGATCACAAGTTAACAGCATGCCAAAAGTATCGGACATGAAAAGAATTACGAAAATCACCTTTTTCACAGCTTATGCACTCAAATATGGGACACAAAGCATGAAATATAAAAAATGTAACAAGAGAATGAGGGTTTAGAGGTGAGCATGGAAAATATTTGGCAGCTGACACTGTACTTATCTAATTGCCTAATTGTATTTACCTAATTGTGATATACAGAAAGTGAGCTACGCTCGTGGGGTCCCGTCTCTGTTTCTTGGTAAGTCAAATTTTGATTTAAACTTGTTTAAGTTTTTTGACTGGACGATCTCTTTGTCCAGTCTATTCCACAGGTCTATGCATTTATATGGAAAACTATATTTCTTGATATCCTTCAAGCAGCCTGGCTTCTTCAGTTTCATTCCGTGTCCTCTTGTAACTCTCTCATCCCACCCAAACAGATTGTCTGTCAATTTTATCTACTCCCATCATGGTCCTGAACACTGTAATCAAGTCACCCCTCTCTCTCTCCTTTCCTCTAGGGAAGGCAAATTCAGCCGTTCCAGCCTCTCTGTGCGACACAGCTGCCAGACTGGGGATCATCTTCGATGCTGTTGTTTGTATTCTCTCAATCTTGTTTATATCTTTCTTTTTGTGTGGGGACCACACTACTGCAGCATATTCTAATCTAGGGTGGATCATGGCCACTATCAATTTTTTTATCATCTCCTCATCCATGTAATGAAATGCCACTCTTATGCTGGTCAAGAGTTTATATGTCTCTCTAACTATCTTGTTAATATGTTTTTCCGGTGACAAATTATCCTGGACAAGCACTGCCAAATCTTTCTGTTCTTTTGCTTTTCTAAATGGTTCATTACCTATCAAATAATTCAGTGATAGTCTCATGGTACTTTTACCCCTTTCCAATACATTATATCTTTTTGCAATGAATTTCATTTCCCACATCCGGCTCCAATCATGTATCCTATCCAGATCCTACTGCATTATTTTACAGTCCTCATCAACCCCAATCTTCCTTAAGATCTTGGCATCATCAGTAAACAGACATACATAACTGTTCACTCCATCTACCATATCATTTACGTAAATCAGGAACATTAATGGCGCCAACACCCAGCCCTGTAGGACACCACTTGTTACTTCCCTCCATCCAGATGTCCTGTCCTTTATTACTGTCCTCATTTGTCTATCTCTCAAAAAGTCTCTCATCCAACCCATGAGGTTTCCCTTCAGACATCTGATATGCTCTAATTTCCATATTAGTCTCTTATGGGGTACCTTGTTGAAGGGCTTCTCCAAATCTAAATATACACAATCCACCCAACCATCTCTCTCCTGTAGCACGTCAACTGCTCCTGAGTAAAAGACATGACCTTCCACTTCTGAAACCAAACTGGCTTTCAGTCAAAATATTCATCTCCTCCAGGTATTTTATCCATCTATCTTTCAGGATTCTTTCACACAATTTTGCGACCATGCTCGTTCGGGACACTGGTCTATAGTTCAGGGGTTCTTCCTTGTTTCCTCCCTTATAAATTGGTACCACATTTGCCCTCTTCCACTCCTGAGGCAATTTCACCTCTTCCAGAGAACACACAATTAAACAGTGAATCTTATCTGCCAGTTGTTTGTTGCAGTCCTTCAGTACCCAATTAGAGACTCCATCAGGACCTGGGGCTTTCCTTACATCTTCAGTTTTCAGTAATTTATACACTTCCTGCACTTCCACTTTTTTATCTTTTATCACTGCATTTCTAATCATTCCCTCCCCCTCCACAAACTCCCTTTCATTAGTGAAAACAGATTGGAAACATTTGTTCATTATTTCAGCTTGCACTGCCGCATCTTTATAGAGCTCTCCTCCTACTTTCAGTTTGGTGATTCCTTCCTTTTGCTTCAATTTGCCATTGACAAATCTATAAAACAATTTGGGTTCATCCTTACATTTGTCGATTATGCCTTCTTCAAAGTTCCTTTCTTCCTCTCTACGTATCCTTCTATATTCATTTCTAGTTCTTTTATATTCTTCCTTTGTTCTGTTATTACCTCTCTTTCTCCATGTCCCTGTCTTTTTTGTTTTCAAACACCTTCTATTAAACTATACCTTTTTCCTATTTTCCTTCCCTTTTACTCTTGGCACATATATTTCTACTGCCAAATTATAGAGGTCTAGAAAGATATCCCACTTACTCTGTATCTCTCGATTCTCTGAATTTTCTCCAATCCGCACATTCGAAAAATTTTCTCAATTCTCCAAAGCTTGCTTTCCCAAAGTTGTATCTTCCTTACCTATAAAGCTCGTCTCTTGGCATCATGTTCCCTATTATCATCTGGAACTCAATGACCACATGATCACTTTTTCCTATAGGAGGCCGACACATGCAAGCATGTTGGAGCCTTCAAAAACGAAAATGAACACAGATATTTCAAAGATTCAGTTACATTGAGTTCTTTGGTTAGTAATAATCTAATCTTGATGGTGTGTCATCACCTCGGAATCGTGTCTCTTATTTGACCCACTGCATCATTACCTTATTCATTGCTATATTTAACAATTTAGTGCCCCAAGAATCTTCACTGCCTCCTGAGTCCCATTCCTCCCAGTTCACCTCTTTACAATTAAAATCACCCATTAGAATTATATTGTTGATATTCTCAATCACTCTGTAGACAACTAACCATGTCTAACAACATCTCCTGGTTCTCGGGCCCCGTACACATATCCCACACCAAGCCCTCTTCCTCCCGTCATCCCCAGACATCATCTTCTGTTCCCCAAACCTCGCCCCCCACAACTTCCTGGAGAGTGGTCAGAGTCAAGGGCTCTGACCAACTCACGATCATCATCACTACCAAAACCAGAATCACCCCAGCTAGCCACAGACACACATACACTAATTATAAGAGAGCCAACTGGGAGGCCTTCGCAACTGAAACAGAACAACACTTTGAAACATTAAACAGTACATCCATCACAAACATCAACACAGCTGTGCACACTTTCAATACAATTATACAAAATGCAGACAAAATACCAAGAGGCAACAGAAAAAGATACAACCCCAATTTCACATCAAAAATTCAAGGCCTCATCAGACAACGGGACACACTACGACACTCCCGAACACCACATACGCATGACACCATACAACAAATACAAGAACTCAACACTCAAATAAACAATAAAATATCAGAACAGCAAACACCAAATTGGAATAATTATCTTCAAACACTTAATGACAAAACAAACACCAGCAAACTCTACAAAATACTAAACAGCATCACACTCTCCAACAGCAACACTACACAATCACATGCTGCCATCACAACATACACCATACCTTCAAACATACAACAAGCAAACACTCTCATCAATCACTTTTCACATGTCAGCCATCTAAACCCTCATCGTGACGACCAACGTATCATCTGACGTAAGAGACAGTTCCCCACAGACCCAAACTTCGCACCTTTCACTTACAACCAGATGAAGCACATCATCAGGAACCTCAAGCACTCATCTGCCTGTGGACCAGACAACATAAGCAACATACACCTTAAACACCTTGGACCACATGGCATACAAGCACTCACCAACATATCAAATTACAGCTACTCATACAACATAATACATAACATCTAGAAGAATGGCATTATCATCACTATCCCCAAACCCAACAAAGACCCCACATTACCTCCCTCACACCACCCCATCACACTCCACTGCACCCTCTCCAAAGTCAATGAAAGACTGGTACTACAACTACTTACACCTCACACCCCCCTAGCCCCTTCAGAACATGGTTTTAGGCCACTACACTCCACAAACACTCTTCTTACAGACCTCACACAGAGAGTTTTTGATGGCATGAATTCTGCTATGCCACCACATAGAACGCTCCTTGTCACACTAGACATTAGTAAAGCTTTTGATTCTATCCCCCACCACAACCTCACAAACAAAATATTCAACACAAACATGAACAATAACACAAAAAGATGGCTGACAAACTACTTAAGTGTCCCCCAAGGATCTGTCTTGTCTCCTACACTCTTCAACCTATACATGCATGACATACCCACACCCCACACACCACAAATACACATAGCTTCCTATGCAGACGACATAACACTTACACGCACACACCAAACCACAAACACAGCCGCACACATCCTCCAACCTAACGTCAACACACTACACGAATGGTTCACCAGAAACCGACTCAAAATAGCCCCAGCCAAATCTACAGTGACCCTTCTCACAAAATGGACAGCAGAACACACCTCACCATAGACAACACTCCCCTAGCACACACACACACACACATAAAATCCTTGGTGTAACATATAATACATCAATGTCATATAAACAACACATCACAAACATCAAAAATAAATTAACCCCTTCGCACACGGTAAGTTTTATTAAGTTTCATGGCTCACAATTTTACTCCCCCACGCGCTCCGCTGGCAGCCCGCGATACACAAATTACATGTATTCTCGCATCATTTTTGCCACCCAAACCTCAAAATGTTGCCCTGAAACTCACATCATCTTATTCGCTGATGTTCGTTCTAGCTGATAAGCCAAAAGAAAAACCAGAAAAATAAGAATAAAAGTACACAAGGCCGCCGTGAGTAAACATTTTGGAACATTGATCTCACTTCCCAACATCTTCGTTCGAGTATTTTCCATCATACAGAAAAATGTTATTATAAGTTTTGATAGAGAATTTCATTGGCTTTCTAATGAGTAAGTCCGGTTGTGAAGCGATTTGTAGTTTTCGAGAAAATAGCCAAAAACTAAAAGCCATTTTTGTAAAACAATTGATTTTTGTTCAGGGAGGTATACTGCAGAAGTTTTCTCGCACAACTTATGTTTTTATTACATAATCTTATGTAGAATTTCATAAGCTTTCTGCTGATACCTTTTTGTTTTGATACGCCTCATAGTTTCCGAGTAAATCGCAAAAAACTACAGGGTACTCACGGCCGCGGTGCACTTTCGTCATGTGAGCACAATAACTGCCCACGTAACCACAACTTTCCATAGTTATGTCCTGTACATATGTAGAATTCACTGATCTTTTCATGGTTCTTACAGGAAATCGATACGTTCAATAATTTTGGAGTAAATGAACGACAAAGATACAACACTCTTCATTGCCCGAAAGCAAGATAAAAACGCTCAATTTCCCTGCCTCACGAATACTTACATATTTTCGCTTGTTACGTTTTATTATTATTATTATTATTTTTTTTTACTCAAATTATACACGTGAAATATCATAAGCTCTTTGATAGTGCTCTCAGTAACTCGACATTTCCACTAGTCTTTTTGCTAGGTACTGATACTAAAGCTGAACTTTCTTCCATCTCATAGGTGTATATGTAAAAAACAATACTTATTTGTGAAAAAAATATAGAAATGTAGAAACAGGTCAATGTACAAATCAACAAAATATGGATAACTCACTTGCTCCAGAGGTGTTGAGCTGCTGGCAGGAACTTGAAGGAATTGAAGATGAGTTAGGTAGTGTGAGTTGTGTGTGTGTGTTCATGGGTGCGTGAGTGAGTGTGAGTGTGTGTGTGTGTAACTCACTGGGTCAGTCAGGATCACTTGATGGTAGTGATCGTCAGCTTCTACCCTCCCGGAAGGGAGCTGAGAGCTCATATATTCCGATCTATGGGCAAGGCTGAGACCTTCACACATGCACACACCCATCCCCTTGCTCAAGAAGGACAGTAACCACCCACTTTGTCAGTGAAACTTTTCGCAACCTGAGCGAGGCGCGAACTCCCGTCTACCAGATGGCAAGCGAGAACGCTACCACTGCGCCAGCGAGCGGTGTGTGTGTGTGTGTGAGACGTATTCTCTGTTCCTTGCACCACGTTTGCCTAACACATGTGATGCAAACACTAGATTTCTCCACGAACATTCGCTGCACGACATACGTATATAATGTCATATATGTGTCGCTGTGTGGCGTATTTTATTGTCCCTGATCATTACGTAACTTTCCGCTGTCAGTCAATGAAAGCAATATTTCTCGGTGAACACTCGCTGCACTATTTTATACGTATATTTCGCAATGAACCATATACAATATAAAACACTATCACATGATTCCATCCCAGCCTCTTCTGTTATTCCCTTCCCTACTGTATGGAGTAAGAGACCGCCTGTTCCCTTAGCAACTAATCCATATGTCTATGTGATCTCTATGGCATAACATAATGCCTGCTATGGTAGATCAGTTATTTCACTAATCCAGGCACTATATGTTTCACAGATATAAATAATGGCTTCACTATAAGAGTAAAATACATCATTTTACGAGCAGGGTGAGTGGAAACCCTGCTATAACAAACCAGACTCTGCCTCTAGGTCTAACGGCTGATAACGGGCCCCAATGCTTTACAAACAATATATCTATGTTCAATAGACACAATCACTTCACAGTAGAGTAAAACAACACTGTACAATCACAATATTTCAATAATGCCTTCAGCCTCGGGTGGGAGGGGGAAAATGGTGGATTTAAAGGGACAACACAACACAGCAAGACCTTGCTGTCTGGCTGCTAGTGGAGCACTAAGATTCTATCACTACGTACAGGCACATATGAGTCATTGCAGTGTTGCCAAAGTCTTACCTCGGGAGAGACACTTGGCTGCTAGAATGCTACAAAATTTGACGCAAATCGACCGAAAACTTATTTCTTGGTTGTTAATTTTTTTCGTGTTTTCACGCGATTTCAGGTCCTGTGCTTTGGCACACCACACCACATGTAACGCAAATCACGGTACCATGCGCGAAAGGGTTAACATCTAGACTCAATGCCTTGAAGTCACTTGCCCATACAACATTTTGACACAATAAAGAAACCACCACCACAGTATACAAACAATATATGCATACAGTGATGAATTATGCAAGCCCTGCTTGGGCACCTAACCTATCTAAAACGTACTATAACACTCTTCAGACCATACAAAACAAGTCCCAAAAAATAATCACAGGCTGCACAGCTGCTACACCTACAGACCACCTAAACCAAAGTCCTAAAAGTCAAGGATCATCTAGACATGAGAGGCACCCAAATTCTCGCTGCAGCCTCCACAAACCTTTCACAGATCCACCTGGTGAACAAGCCTATAACTATTCTATCCTTAATGACCTAGCGCAGCTTGTACAGCACCCTACCCGTATCCCTGATCGCCTTGGAGAGAGCTCCAACATACTTGACCCTTTCCTTACAACTAATCTTTCTGTTTACACTGTTAATCTTTTCTCTCCGTTGGTCTCCTCCAATCATAACCTTATTATCTTAACCTGTCCTATTGCTCCGGTGCAGCCTGGGCACCCTCCAAAAAAAAGTCGTCTGTGGCACTTTGGAGCTGCAGATTGGGAGGCCCTCAGGCAGTACTTCTTTGATTTTCCCTGGTATGATTATTGCTTCCATGGCTGGGAGCTACCTGCGTGTGCCTTATGCATTACGGAAGTTATTATCTCAGGCATGGAACCATACATTCCCTTCTCATATCCTTTGTCTAATGAAAAAAAGCCTTGGTTTAATCACGCTTGTTCTAATGTTGTCCACAACAAGGAGAGGGCTTACAAAAGGTACCGGAGCCAACCCACCCCTGAATCACATCTTTCTTATGTTTCTGCCCGGAATCGTGCTAAGTCTGTTTTTTGTTCTAAAAATAATTTCATCTGCACTAAATGTTCCCAACTCTCCAACTCAAATTCTTCACGCTCCTTCTGGCACCTTGCCAAAAACCTTTCTAACAACTTTACCTCATCATCCTTCCCTCCTCTTTTCTACTCTGATGGCTCTGTAGCTATTTCTTCTACTGATTAAGAAGATCTCTTTGCTCAGACTTTCTCCTCCAATTCCATCTTAGATGATTCCTGTGCTGTTCCTCCATCACTTCCCCCCACTGACTTCCTTTCCTTTTGCTGGAAGTTTGCTCTCATTCAGCCAGTCCCAAAGAAGGGTGACCATTCCCAACCCTCTAACTATCATCCAATTGCTTTAACATCCTGTGTCTCAAAAGTGTCTGAGTCTATTCTTAACAGAAAAATTTTAAAGCATCTTTCGTATCACAACCTTCTTTCTGATCGTCAGTATGGGTCCCGTCAGGGACACAACACTGGCGATCTTTTCACCTACCTTTCAGACTCCTGGTCATCCTCCTTTTGGGACTTTGGCGAAAGCTTTGCCATTGTGCTTGACATCTCAAAGGATTTTGATCGAGTCTGGCATAAATCTTTAATTTCTAAACTGCCCTCTTATGGTTTCTATCCTTCTATCTGTGCCTTCATCTCTAGCTTCCTTTCTGGTCGTTCTATAGCTGCTGTTGTAGACGGCCACCGTTCTTCTCCTAGATCTATCAACAGTGGTGTTCCTCAGGGCTCTGTCCTATCACCAACTCTCTTCCTTTTATTCATCAATGACCTTCTAAGCTGTACATCTAACCCTATCCACTCATACGCTGATGATTCCACCCTTCACCTTTTCATTCGGTTCCTGGAATGCCCATCTCAGCAGTTACTTCAACTAACAAGGGATGAGGCTATGGCACACCTAATGTCTGACTTGGTTCGTATCTCTGACTGGGGTAAAAATAATCTTGTTGTTTTTAATGCATCAAAGACTCAGTTCTTGCACCTATCAACCAGACAAAACCTTCTGCAAGAGTACCCGCTGATGTTTAATAATGTCCAGCTCGTTCCTACATCACCCTTCAACATGCTTAGGGTTTCATTCACTCGGGATTTATCTTGGAAAGAACATATTACATCTCTTGTGAAATCTGCTTCCAAGAGATTAGGTGTGCTGGGCCGACTCTGAATCTTCTTTACCCCTACACAGATGTTGACTTTATACACGGGTTTTATCCACCCATTTGGAGTACAACTCTCATGTGTGGGTAGGATCCCCACATACAGCCCCTCTCAATAGGGTGAAGTCACAGGCTTTTCGTCTTATTAACTCTCCTCCTCTTACTAGCTCCCTTCAACCTCTGTCTCTTTGCTGCACTGTTGCATCTTTATCTCTTTTCTATCGCTACTTCAAAGGCCACTGTTCCTCTGAACTGTCTGCTTGCATCCCTCCACCTCTACGACGGGCACGTAGTACCCATCTAGCAACAATCTCTCATCCCTTTTCTGTCCAACTCTCTAATGCAAAAGTTAACCGTTACTCCCAGTCCGTCATTTATGCAACTGGTCAACTCTGGAACTGTCTTCCTCTGTCTGTATTTCCTACTTCCTATAATCTCCAGTCTTTCAAATGCAGTGTGTCCATGCATCTCGAAATGAACGGATCTTGAATTTGGCTCTCTTTTGTGTTGTTTTTGTTTATTCTTGGAAGGAATGGTTTGCAGGCCCATGGCCTTTTGTTCCTTCTTCCTTGCATTAAACAACAACAACAACAACAACAACATCCAGTACACTACATGGTAGCACATCCACACACACACCAAGGAACATCAAAACAACACCCAGCACACGATATCATACACAACTACTATCATCTTTTCCTCCCTGCCCGCCTCAGACCAGCTTCCAGAAGCATATTCATATTCAAATCACTCGCCATTCCATTCAGTCACTCAAAGATAACACACAGCTGCATGCACGGCCTCCAGATATCCATCCTTCCGAACGCTATCTCCCCCGTGAGGACAGGGTCCACCTGGCCAGGCTGAGATGTGGGCATCATCCAGCCCTCTTAAGTTATCAGAAGAGGCTGGATGACTCCGTCGCTGACGCCTGTCCAGGATGTAACATAGCACCCCTTACTATGAAGCAAATCATGGAAGTCTGCATTGCACACAATCACCTATGCCAACAACACAACATACACTCCTTGAGAGCTATGTGGGAAAGCTCGGTCTCGGCCATGGCCTTCCTTAGGGACTCGGGGCTGTTCGGCCAGACTGCCTAGAGAACAACTACTACTGCTACTACATCCCCTGGTATTCATCATCATTCCATGTTCTTGTCTTAGGGGGAACATACACCACTGCAATATCTCTCTTATCATTCTCTCCAGTTTATAATTTCATATTTATCACTTCAGCCCTACCCACTCCCATTTCCACAGTATTTACATTTATGTTGTCCTTCACTGCTATCATCACTCCTCCTCCCGTTTTTCTCCTCTATCTGTTCTCCATAATTTGTATTTACCATCTCCCATATGAATACCAATACCTTCTTTCAACTTATTCTCTACAAAGCACATACTATTGTATCAGGTTCATGTTCCATCAAAAAATCATTGATTTCTAACCCTGCCGATATTAAGCCATCAATATTTGTATAGTAATCCCTCCATTATTCGGATGTCCAATACTCGGACATACTCACTATTCGGATATTGTGGGCTGCACAACCCCAAAAATGACAAAAAATTCGAAAAAAAAAAAATCGAAAAAAATTAGATTTTTTGGGACCGCGTCAGTTTGAATTTCCCGCCCGCGCCGATCGGCTATGTTTACGCTCGTGGCGCCTGTCTGTCAGTCGCCATTACCCACTCAGCTACTGCCTCGTGAACACCTCCGACAATGGCGGCCGAAGTGACTGCTTTTGTGGTGATACCCTACCTCCTACAGTGCTTGATACTGCTCTTCACCTTCTTCATCATGTGTGTGATGATGGAATTTACTGTTATGTACAGTGCAGTGAAGTGATGTGATTCCAGTTATAAAAAAAAAAAGTTGTGGAAAGTGTTGGCGATAAGTGCTGGTGATTCTCAATTGCAAAGGTGTGTCAGGTCCAAGGTCTTCCTGTCAGAGTCTGAGATGATAGAGTGGGTTATTACATCAGGACAGCAGCTTCTTGTTCGTAAGTACCCTAACTTCATGCCTAACCTGTTTTCATCATGCTGTAAATGTGTTAAAAAATTACCAAAAATGTTAATCATAATTTCCTGCTTGCAATTTAATTTTTCATGCATGGTTCTTAAGTGCACTAGCTAGGAAAAAGGTGGAAGCCAGTGAATTTCATATTCAGTCATAACCTAACCTAACCTAACCTAACCTAACCTAACCTAACCTAACCTATGGTTACCATAAAGATTTTCATGCCTAACCTGTTTTCATCATGCTGTAAATGTGTTAAAAAATTACCAAAAATGTTAATCATAATTTCCTGCTTGCAATTTAATTTTTCCATGCATGGTTCTTAAGTAAAACAGCTAGAAAAAAGGTGGAAGCAGTGAATTTCATGTCCGGTCCTAACCTAACCTAACCTATGGTTACCATAAAGATTTTCATGCCTAACCTGTTTTCATCATGCTGTAAATGTGTTAAAAGATTACCAAAAATGTTAATCATAATTTCCTGCTTGCAATTTAATTTTTCCATGCATGGTTCTTAAGTAAAACAGCTAGAAAAAAGGTGGAAGCAGTGAATTTCATGTCCGGTCCTAACCTAACCTAACCTATGGTTACCATAAAGATTTTCATGCCTAACCTGTTTTCATCATGCTGTAAATGTGTTAAAAAATTACCAAAAATGTTAATCATAATTTCCTGCTTGCAATTTAATTTTTTCATGCATGGTTCTTAAGTGCAACAGCTAGGAAAAAAGTGGAAGCAGTGAATTTCATGTCCGGTCCTAACCTAACCTAACCTAACATTGTGTTAATCATAATTTCCTGCTTTTAATTTAATTCTTTCATGCATGGTTCTTAAGTGCACCAGCTAGGAAAAAGGTGGAAGCAGTGAATTTCATGTCCAGTCCTAACCTAACCTAACCTAACCTAACCACTTTTCTGGTAGAAATTTACATGATTTACTGTATCTGATGCTTTGTATCCAATAATTTAGTGCACAAAATGTGAGAAAAGATGATTTCCATGTCAGATACTTACTGATACTATGCTGGCAAGTTCTGAGCACCTATGACTCACTCACCTCTAAATCATCATTTTTTGGCTAAAATTCAATAAATTCATGCTACATGTGGATTATTTATGTGAAAAGGGACCTAAATAAGTGCTATACATGTCCAGTAGGGAGGTAGGAAGGTAGTTTTCTGATTCAGGTTAGGTTAGGTTAGGGTCATGAAAACCAGTGCTGGAGCTTCAGGACCAATATCCGGACAAAACCAATATTCGGACATGATTTTGGCTCTATTACATCAGATATTGGAGGGATTACTTTACTTTCAAACTTTTTCCATTGTATTTTATACTCTCTTCTCTCCTTCCCTCCGTCGGTACCACTTTCTCAATTTCTGATCCATAACTCTCCAATAGAACACTGCCTTCTTTTCCTCCGTTCTCTGTTCGTTTTTTAGCTTTGCTTCCTCTACTAACTACTTTGTTTTAGCTATTTCTTCCTCATTTGCATCTCTCCTTATCCAAACATTTTTTAACCCCTCTTTGTCCGATAATTTCCATATTCTATTGATGATTTCATTCACCACTACCTGGGACTTAAACTTTACCTTCAATGGCCTCGTCCCTCCTTCCTCGTACTTTCCTAACCTAAACACTTCTTCAATCTCTTCTTGAGCTTTGTTGTTACTCTCCATAACTACTGATATTATCTCTCTAACCTTGCTCAGTTCTTCTCTCTCGGATCTTACTTTCATATGTTTTTCTTTAACTCCTGAAATTATAACACATTTTTTCTTATCTACTACATCCCTGATGAAAGACTACTTTTCAGTACTCTAACCACTTCTTTCTCCACCTTTTCCTTGCTTTGTTGTTCTATAATCTCCTTCAAATTTACATTTCCTTCCTCTAGAATTTTCTTCCACCCCTTATGTTGCTCCTTGATTTCCTTATTATGTTCATCTTGCATCCTTGATTTTGATTCATACTCATCTAGTTTACTTTTCATTCTGTCCCTTTCTTCTTCCAACCTCTTATTTATTTCATTTGATGCAGATTCATTACTCACCTTTAATTCTATGACTTCTTTTTCTTGTTCTAACTACGTGTGCAGACTTTTTCCAGTTTACTCTGTAGGACTTAGATCTCTCTCTCTTGCTCTAAGGTCCGTTCCTGCAACTCTCTAATTACAGTAAAACCTCGATATAATGGACTTCAATAGACCGGAATTCGCTTTTATCGGACTCGAGGAGCTACCAGACTAAATTCCTATAGATCGGAAAAAGCCCGATACAGCCAGAAGGAGTTAAGACTGCCTGACCACTTCAGCTATGTTCACCAAAATAAGGTAAGTAAAAGACATGTTTATCAGTGTACAGTACAGTATTATTATACCATTTGATTAATGTAGTGAAGGTATAAAACAGTACAGTACTGCAATGGTAGTGAAAACAGTTTAAAAACCACTGGTGCAATCCGGACTAATGTCTGATATATCGGAAAATGTCCGGATTAGTAGGGGAAAATCAGGATGTTGTTTATATCTGAATTTCGCACTTTTCGGAATGGTTAGAGCCCCAATCAGTCCGTTATAGCGAGGTCTTACTGTACTTCCATTACCTTTTTTAACTCCTGGACATTCCTCTCCGCTGTTTTCTCTACTCCTGCTACTTTTCTTCAACTTCCATTACCTATATCATCTTCGGAGAAGCCCACAAATTCCCCTTCACCACCAGTTGTTGTAAACAATCCCCCGACCCTCTCCGCCATGATGCAACCATATGGAAACTTTCTTTTTTCACTGTATCTTGTATCTTTATGGCCAAAACCTGCGTCTTTTTTTAACTAATATCCAACGGGACCACCACTCACGCACTCATTCACATAATCACAATAGGCTGGTCTCCTTTTCACCGCTGATTTAGCGATTATTTCCCCTCGATCCAAGAGCAGCTCCATCTCTGTCGGCGACCTGTGTGTATTTACCTAATTGTATTTACCTAATTGTGATATACAGGAAATGAGCTACACTCGTGGGGTCCCGTCTCTGTTTCTCAATAAGTCAAATTTAGCTTTAAACTCGTTTAAGTTTTTAGACTGGACGATCTCTTTGTCCAGTCTATTCCACAGGTCTATGCCTCTATAAGGAAAACTATATTTCTTGATGTCCTTCAAGCAGCGCGGCTTCTTCAGTTTCAGTCCATGTCCTCTTGTTGCTCTCTTATCCTATAAAAACAGATCTTCTCTATCAATTTTATCTACTCCCATCATGGTCCTGAACACTGCAATCATGTCACCCCTCTCTCTCCTTTCCTCTAAGGATGGCAAATCCAGCCTTTCTAGCCTCTCACTATATGACAGATCTGCCAAACTGGGGACCATCTTGGTTGCTGTTCTTTGTATTCTCTCAATCTTATTTATGTCTTTCCTTTTGTGTGGGGACCACACTACTGCCGCATATTCTAACCTGGGGCGGATCATGGCCACTACTCAGTTTTTTCATCATCTCTTCATTCATGTAATGAAATGCCACTCTTATGTTCGTCAAGAGTTTATATGTCTCTCTAACTATCTTGTTGATGTGTTTTTCAGGTGATAAACTATCCTGGACCAGCACTCCTAAATCTTTCTCTTCTCTCGCTTTTGTGATTGGTTCATTACCCATCATATAATTCAGTGATGGTCTCTTGGTGCTTTTACCCATTTCCAATATTTTACATTTTTTTGCGTGGAATTTCATTTCCCACATCCGGCTCCAGTCATGTATCCTATCCATATCCTCCTGCAGCATTTTACAGTCCCCTTCAACCTCTACCTTCCTCAAGATCTTGGCATCATCAGCAAACAGACTTGCATAACTGTTCACTCCATCTACCATATCATTTATGTAAATCAGGAACATTACTGGCGCCAACACCAAGCCCTGTGGGACACCACTTGTTACTTCTCTCCATCCAGACATCCTGTCCTTTATTACTGTCCTCATTTGTCTGTCTCTCAAAAAGTCTTTCATCCATTCCAGGAGGTTACCCTTCAGTCCTCCTATATGCTCTAATATCCACATTAGTCTCTTATGGGGGACCTTGTCAAAGGCCTTCTCCAAATCTAAATATACACAATCCACCCAACCGTCTCTCTCCTGCAGCACATCAATCGCTCTTGAGTAAAAGCTCAACAAGTTGGAAACACATGACCTTCCACTTCTAAATCCAAACTGACTTTCAGTCAAAATATTCATCTCTTCCAGATATTTTATCCACCTATCTTTCAGAACCTTCTCGCACAATTTTGCAACCATGCTGGTTAGGGACACTGGTCTATAGTTCAGGGGTTCTTCCTTGTTTCTTCCCTTGTAAATTGGTACCACATTTGCTCTCTTCCATTCCCGAGGCACCTCCCCTTCTTCCAGCGAACACACAATTAAACTGTGAATCTTATCTGCCAGTTGGTCTCTGCATTCCTTCAGTACCCAATTTGAAATTCCATCTGGTCCTGGGGCTTTCCTTACATCTTGAGTTTCCAGTAATTTGTACACTTCCTGCACTTCCACTGTTATATCTTTTATCACCACATTCCTAGTCACTCGCTCCCTCTCCACAAACTCCCCTTCATTAGTAAAAACTGATTGGAAACGTTTGATCATTATTTCAGGTTGCATTGCAGCATCATTATAGACCTCTCCTTCTACTTTCAGTCTGGTGATTCCTTCCTTTTGTTTCAATT
This sequence comes from Birgus latro, assembly GCA_018397915.1. Classification (NCBI taxonomy): domain Eukaryota; kingdom Metazoa; phylum Arthropoda; class Malacostraca; order Decapoda; family Coenobitidae; genus Birgus; species Birgus latro. The sequence continues at coordinate 38,162 of JAGKTI010003147.1, read as the reverse complement.
TGCCATTAACAAATCTATAAAACAATTTGGGTTCATTCTTACATTTGTCGATTATACCTTTTTCAAAGTTCCTTTCTTCCTCTCTACGAATTCTTGTTTATTCATTTCTAGTTCTTTTATATTCTTCCTTTGTTCTGTTATTACCTCTCTTTCTCCATTTGTTCCATGCCATGTCCCTCTCTTTTTTTGCTATAATACACCTTCTATTAAACCACTCCTTTTTCTGTATTCTTTCCCACTTACTCTTGGAACATATTTATCCACTCCTGAATTATAGAGGTCTAGAAAGATATCCCACTTCCTCTGAATCTCTCTTGTTTCTCTGAATTTTCTCCAATCTGCATTTTCAAAAAATTTACTCAATTCCGTAAAGTCTGCTTTCCCAAAGTTGTATCTTCCCTGCCTATGGAGCTCATCTCTTGGCACCACATTCCCTATTATCATCTGGAACTCAATGACCACGTGATCACTTTTTCCTATAGGACACAGATATTTCAAGGATTATATTACATCAGGTTCTTTGGATAGCAGTAAATCTAATCTTGCTGGGATGTCATCACCTCGGAATCGTCTCATCTTTGACCCACTGTGTCATTACATTATTCATCACAATGTTTAACAATATAGTGCCCCACGAATCTTCGCCGCCTCCTGAGTCCCATTCCTCCCAGTTCACCTCTTTACAATTAAAATCACCCATTAGAATTATATTGCTGCTTTTCTCAATCACTTTCTGTAGGTAACTAACCATGTCTGACAACATCTCCTGGTATTCATCATCAATCCATGCTCTTGTCTTAGGTAGAACATATACTACTGCTATATCTCTCTTACAGTTCTCTCCAGTTTCTAATTTCATGTTTATCACTTCAGCCCTACCCTCTCCCATTTTCACAGAATCTATATTTAAGTTATTCTTCACTGCTATCATCACTCCTCCTCCCATTTTATCTTTTCTGTCTCTTCTCCACAATTTGTATTTGCCATCTCCCATATGGATATCAATATTCTCCCTTAACTTGGTCTCTACAAAGCACATAACATCAGGTTCTTGTACCCTCAAGAAATCGTTGATTTCTAACATTGCCGATATTAATCCATCAACATTAGTGTACGCCACTTTCAAACTTTTTTCGTTATTACTTATACCGTCTTTTCTCCTCCTCTCCGTCGGTACCACTTCCTCAATTTCTGGTCCATAACTCTCCATTAAAACACTGTCTTCTCCTTCTCCGTTCTTTGTTCGTTTTTTTGCCTTAGCTTCCTTTACTAACTCCTTTATTTTAGCTCTTTCTTCCTCATTTGCATCTCTCCTTAACCAGACATTTTCGAACCCCTCTTTGTCTGCTAGTTTCCATGTCCTATTCATGATATCATTTACTATTGCCTGGGACTTAAACTTCACCTTAAATGGCCTTGCCCCTCCTTCCTCATACTTACCTAACCTAATCACTTCTTCAATCTCTTCTAGGGCTTCATTGTTACCCTCCATGACTACTGATAATATTTCTTTAACTTTACTCAATTCTTCTCTTTCTCTTTCAGATCTTATCGTGATACGCCTTTCTTTTACCCCTAAAATAATTACACATTTTTTCTTATCTGCTACATCCCTGACTAAAGCTTCTCTATTTTTCAATACCCTAACCACTTCCTTCTCCACCTTTTCCTTGCTTTGTTGTTCAATAATCTCTTTCAAATTTACATTCCCTTCCTCCTGAATTTTCTTCCACCCCTTTTATTGCTCCCTGATTTCCTTAATATGTTCATCTTGCATCCTTGATTTTGAGTCATACTCATCTAATTTACTTTTCATTCTGTCTCTTTCTTCTTCCAACCTCTTGTTTTCCCTCTTGAGGTATTCTATTTCATTTGTGGCAGATTCATTACTCACTTTTAATTCCGTGACTTCTCTTTCTTGTTCTGCACTGCGTGTGTAAACTTTTTCCAGCTCGTTCTGTAAACCTTTGATCTCTCTCTCCTGTTGTAAGGTCCTCTCCTGCAGCTCCCTAATTACTACCCACACCTTCTTCAATTCCTGGACATTCTTCTCCGCCGTTTTTTCTACTCCTGCTACTCTCGTTTGATACAATTTTGTACTTCCATTTCTCGCATCTTCGTCGGAGAAACCCACAAATTCACTTTCGCCAGACGTAAACAAACCACCGTCGCTTTCCGCCATGATACAACCATATGGAAACTTTTCTATACTGTATCTAGCTCTCTTTATCCCAAAACCCGCTTTTTTTAAAACTAATGTCCGACAGGACCACCACTCACGCACTCATCTGCATAATCACAATAGGCTGGTTTCCTTTCGCCGCTGATTCCACGATTATTTCCCTGCGGTCCAGGAGGACGTCCGTCCACGTCGGCGACCTGTGTGTGTGTGTGTGTGTACTTATATGTCCATGATGGTTGCTACGAAGATTAGCCCACCTCTAATGCTCTAACAGTGGTGAAAATGCTCTTGAGGCATGTACAGTAATCCAGTGTTATGCTGCACTTAATCCATAGCACTGAAATATGTGTTTAAACAAAAACAAGCACTAATGCCAGCCATTCCAACAATTGTTTACTCAAGATGGTAGTGGTAGTTGAGAGGGAACTGGGGGGAGGGGAAGGGCAGCCTGGGGAGCAGAAGAAGCATATGGAGACACAGCTGTTCGGAGCCGTGCACCAAATTCAAATTTACGGGTAAAAAAAAAATCAGATTTTTATCATTTTTTTGCATTTATCTGGCATTTTTGTTGGTTCTGAACACCGAAGCCAACGATGTCTGGATAATGGGATGTCTAAATATTGGGCACCTGGATAATAGAGTGATTACTGTATATATATACATCATTTCGTTTAGTTTTTGAAGGCTCCAACATGCTTGCATGCGTCGGCCTTGGTCACCTAATGGCGGCTCTCCACGCTGCTCGATCCCTGGCAGCCACCCAGTTCAGTCCCTTAACCCTTAAGTCACACTTAATGATCTCGCCCCATGTCTTTCTCGGTCTAACCCTCCCCCAATATTAACACCTCTCACCCTATGTACCCAATCATCATCCCCCATCATCTCCACATGTCCAAACCACCTCAGCCTACCTCTCCTCATCACAACACCAATACACTCCAGTCCCATCCTACCTCTCAACTCTTCCATCGTAAACCCAGCCCCCCCAAGCCTTGCACGCAGGGAAGCACTGCACATCCACCTAATAATTCTCATTTCTGTACGTTTAAGCCTGCGAATATCCAATTCCTTTACTGCCCAGGTCTCACTACCATACAGCATCACACTCCTAACACATGCTGCATACAAAGACCCCTTAGCACTCTAACACCTTAAGATGCTCATGTTGTGTCTGGGATACATTAAAACTGCTCTGCCATCCACCCGAGTTGCGTGAGGTTGGCAGTGGTATGATCCTGATGTGTTGTGACTGAAAGAAATCCTTTCATCATGGATTTACCTGGTTTCCTAAAAATAAATCAGGTGGCCACTGCTTTTATCACGCCGTGGTGTAATGGTATCAGTACCTGACTTCTATTGTGTATCCTCCTACTTTCTCTATTCTCGTTTCAAAGCCAAAGGTGGCTGTTGCGTATACGTACGCAACGATCTATCTTGCTC
>JAGKTI010003147.1:3095-24682 GCA_018397915.1 Birgus latro | reverse complement strand
AAAAAAATGATAATTTTGAGGTGAGTAAGGCAGAAGTGTTCACCAGTTGACAGCATAGTGTAAGTAAGTATCGGACATGGCAATCACTAAGAAAATCACCCTTTCTCCCATCTTATGCACTAAAATATGGGATACAAAGCATGAAATAAATAAACTGTTACCAGAAAACTATGATTATAGGTGGGTAGGGCAAACATGTTCACCAGTTGAGTAGATAGTGAACGTATGTAAGAGACATGGTAATCACTGAGAAAATCATCTTTTTCACAGCCTCTGCACTCAAATATGGGATACACAGCATGAAGTAAATAAAATGTAAGCCTGTGCACTCAAATATGGGATACACAGCATGATGTAAATAAAATGTAACCAGAAAAATTTTGATTTAGAGGTGAGTGGGGCAAATATGTTCACCAGTTGACTAGATAGTGAATGTACATAACAGTCATGGTAATCACTGAGAAAATTCCCTTTTTCACAGCTTATGCACACAAAGCATGAAGTAAATAATATGTAACCAGAGAATGAGGATTTAGAAGTGATTATGGAAAATATTTGGCAGCTGACAGTGTACTTACATGTCCATGGTGGCTGTTTACCCCACCTCTAAAGCTCTGACAGTGGTGAAAATGCTCCTGAAGCATGTACAGTAATCTAGTGTTGAACTGCACTTAATCCTTAGCACTGTGAATTATGATTGTTTAAACAAAAACTCTCGGCAGTTCAGACACAACTGTCGGAGTGGCGAGAGGGGGAGACAGTGGGTATGGAACGTAAACACGGCTGTTCAGCGCCACGCGCCAAATTCAAACTTACGGAGCAAAAAAAATCAGATATTTTTCTTTATTTTTTTTTGCAATTTTTTGACATTTTTGGGTTTCGAACATCAGCCTACAATGTCCGAACAGTGGTGTAACTGGATAGTGGTCGCCCGGAAAGTAGATAGATTACTGTATATGTATATATATATATTTTGTATATATATATGTATACTGTATATGTACATACTGGGTATTGTGCATAACTGGTGGTACCAAACATTGTGCTTTACAACAGAGCTGTGCCATAATGAATACAGAGAACCTGTGGAATTTACCCTATTTGGTACAAGGCATCCCAAGTGCAAGCCAAAATTTTACCTTTTATGACAATTCAGACCCAATACTTAAATATTTCACTTATGGTAAGTATCAGAAACTCACATAGGCATGGTTAGGTTAATATGAGATGAAAAAAGCACAATAAAGAAGAAATATGTACCACAAAGAAACTTGCAAGGGACTTGAGGTAAGTGGTTCTAAGGCTAGGGGGTGAAGAGTTAGTGGTCTTCATCACCTGGGATTAATTCAAGTACGGCCTCATTTTTGAACCCCTAAATGTCACCAGATACCAGACACTGCACCATCACTATTGGCAGAAACCAGCTTAGGCAAGAGATGATGATGTTTTTCAGCATAAAAATGAGCTGTAACAGCAGGAGTGCATATTTTCATCTTACAGTTATTATGGAAACCGCTATAACCAAGGAATCACAGTACAGTAAGACCTCACTATAACGGACTAATTGGGGCTCAGGCCAGTCCGAAATATGCGATTTTCCGATAACAGCGACATCCGGACTTACCCCTGCTAATCCGGACGTTTTCCGATATATCAGACATTAGTCCGGATTGCATCAGTAGTTTTCACCACCATTGCAGTATTGTACTGTGTTTTACCTTCACTACATTAATCAAATGGTATAATAATACTGTACTGTGCACTGAAAAACATGTCTTTTACTTGTCTTATTGTGGTGAACATAGCTGAAGTTGTCAGGCAGTCCGGACTGATTCTGGCTATATCAGACTTTTTCCGATATACAGGAGTTTAGTCCGGTAGCTCCTCGAGTCCAATAAAAGCGAATTCCGGTCTAATGAAGTCCATTATATCGAGGTTTTACTGTATTTTTAAATACAGTATATTGATATAAATCTAACTTTTCTGGCATACAAAAAAAAAAACTGTTCTGGCAGGCAAAATTGGAACCAACTACAAGGCTCAATATTCCCACCACATGGCTCAAACCAGGGCTTACAGTAAGTTATATTCACATCAAAGTCTCTGTTGAGCTCACAGGCATCAACCTTATGTCGTATAAGCTTGTATATTCTGTTATGAGGAAAAAATGTGCTCCAAGTGATAAAATTGTTGCATACCAAATTTTCCCCTCTTAATCTCTCGTTTTCTCTCACACGCATGTGCGTGCACAGAGAGAGAGAAGGTGGGTGGGTGGGGGGGATATGATTCCTCCATCCTGCCTCCCACATTCACTCATTTTGCTTTACCCTGAACTTATAAAATTAGCCCTGGCTAAACAAACTGTTAACCAGTTAATGAACTTATCACATGGTGTCACTCAAAGCTGTCTGATAGAAATTAAAAGGATACTGTACTTTTACCTGGTCTCCCACACCTCCTTAGGTTTTCAACATTTATTGTGACTATAATATGGCAGATAATTACTTTAAAAACTAATAATTAAAAACATATTACAGTAAAACCTCACTAGAACGGACTAATTGGGGCCCAAGTCATTCCGAAAAACGTGATATTCCGAAAAAAGCGACATAAGGATTTCCCCCTGCTAAGATATTTTCATACATGAAAAGAGTCATGGCCACAATCCTACTTCACTCCACCATTTCCTTCTAAATCGGGGCATTAAACCATTTGCCTCTTAACTTTTCTGAAATGCCACTATAAATAATTTATTGCATAACACAGTACAGTTTTTGTTAGGTTTATACTTGATAAAGGCCATTGTAACACTAACAGGAAGATAATTTTCATACATGAAGTGTCATAGCCACCATCTTGCTTCACCCCACCATTTCATTCTATCCCTATTGCTTCTTAGCTTTTCTAAAATGCCACTAAAAATAATTCGTTGCATTGCACAGTATAATTTTAGCAAGGTTTAGACTTGATAAAGGCCATATATAACACACAAAATAAGATATTATCACTTATTAAAAGCATCATGGCCACCATCCTGCTTCATCTCCACCAGTTCATTTTGACTCGTGGTAATATCTCATTTGCCTCTCATTTTTTTCTTCAATTCCATTATAAATAATTTATTTCATGACACAGGAAAATTCAAGCAAGGCTTGGACACAATAAAACTCATAAGTACAGTAATAAAAAAAAAAAAAAACGCATTTTTCTTACGTAACCATTCAGACTCGCTTGGGTCACCTGATGAAGGATCCTTCAGAGCAAATCCTTCAAAATCATTTCCCAGTATCTTCAAGGTCATCATCAAGGAACAGTGAATCATTGTCCCAATTGTCTGTATATTTCACTTATCACTCATCACTGTCAAGCAGTATGGGACTTAGGGAAAATGACATTGGGGGGAAATGATGTGGAGGAAAAATAGTTACGTCGCCAATTCACCACGAACCAAAGCACGAACACACACACCGCTCGCCGTGTGATTAAAGCTTAATGTCTTAATATTAATGCAGACCCCTTTTCTAATTTTTGAGCATTTAGAAAGAACACTGTGGATATAACTTAATTATAAACACTTTTCAAACACTGTACTGTACACTTAGAACAATAGCTAAGCTGCCAGCCCACCACCAACCAACACACGAACACACAAACCGCGTGGACAATATGGCCACCCGCTGTGAGGTTAGGCAGTCCGGAATACTTCTAGCTTTTTCGGAGTTTTCCTGATATATAAGAAATCATTCCAGGCAGCTCCCGGACTCCGAAAAAAGCAACTTCCAGTGTACTGAAATCCGTTGTAGTGAGGTCATACTGTATTTCATCTGATCATACTAAGAATTGCCTTTGTAAAATGAAACTTTTGGCCTGTTTATAACACCAAACAAAATCCTGGGATCAGTTCCACTATGATAAAAGTAGGAGAGATATTAACTTTATAACAGACACATGCATACTTCAACATGTTGTCTTCCACGTCAAGAGTAAAACTTGTTTTTGGCGAAGTTTACAAGGATGACATCATTTCTCTCTCTCTCTACAATCATTTATTAGGATCACTAAAACTCTCTCTCTCTATCTCTTTCTCTAACTACAACCATTCATTAAGATCATTAAAACTTCTCTCTCTCTCTCTCTCTCTCTCTCTCTCTCTCCTGAATGACAAGCTAAATTACTACACTAGGTGATAACCATACAACTAAATGATATATGGTGATCTAATAGGTTAAGATGTTCCAACCAGATGAACCCAGTATATGGTATCCATCCGCAGAGTGGTTGGGGTTTACTGATCACATAATTCTACTCGGGGCTAGTGTGGCTGGTCACTCTTGCCTTAAATGTCTGGACTGAGTAGCCTAGCTCCAGGCCCCTATGCTCCTGATGATGCAAAAAAGAACTGAATGGTGCATGGATGGATGAATGGAGAGAAGAGGCAAAGTTGCAGGGGAACATTATAACTGCCTAGAAAAGAGATTTCTGAGATATGAGAAACAAACAAAAATCAACGTATTCCACCTCAGAAAAAAGTCACAGAAGTTTAGATATGAAGTAAACTATGCTCACCCATAACACACATTTCCATGACATAATCTAATATACAATAAAACTCCTGTACTCTGAATGGCAGGGAACCGAGGGTCTTTTGGGCTATTGTTTTTTTCGGACTATTGGGAGAGACCTCTGAAAATATTAGAAATATGTACACTCACGATTACTAATTTCTGCCCAGGGATGGCCTCTTCCTATCCCTGTATACCAAGGAAAGAGGGGAGGGGTGACGAGACGAACTCCACCCACCACTACCCCAGCTCCCGACCTTCCCCCATACCCCTAGCAGTCCCCCACCCCATCCGTCATTCCTAACTGGCAGTTACGACTCAAGCTGATTTCATGCTTAACACTCTTGGTCCCACTCTTAATACAAACACAGAACACTAGGATATGTTAAAAGTATACAACCATCAACATGCTGCAGCAAGAAATTAATGCATCATGACATTGACAGTAAAACAAAAATGTTAACAACAGCCACCTCAGGTCTCATGTGTTGGATGCACTGCTCTGCGAACACACACACACACACACACACACACACACACACACACACACACACACACACACACACACACACATTCAAACATGCAGGGACAGACACGCATGTGCTCAAGCACCCAACACATGAGGCCTGGGATGGCCGTTGTTAACGTTTTTGTTTTACTGTCAATGTTATAATGCATGAATTTCCTGCTGCAGCATGTTCATAGTTATATTATATACTTTTTACATATCACAGTGTTTTGTTTGTGTATTAGTAATGTGACTAGTATGAAGTACGTGAAATGTAACTGCCAGTTATGTATGAAGTGTGCGAGGTTGGGAGGGGCAGGCGTAAGGGGGAGAGCTTAGAGCTGAGGCAGAGGTGGGTGGAGCTCATTTCGTCCCCCCCCCTCCTCCCGTCTTCCCTGGGTATATGGGGTACGAAAGGGGAACCTCTGAGCAGAAATTAGCGACCGTGAGCGTTCATAATCATTAAATAAACACTTAAAATGATATGGTTTATTGTTTTACTCACCGGAAATGCATAGCAGTGTAGGTGAACAGCTGCAAGCAGGTACATCCAAGTCCAGGAGCAAGTTCTAGCAAGATAAATTCTTAAAGCCCAGAAAAAATTGAAAAAAGACCAGAAAAATTCGAAAAATTTCGCCTTGACAATTTCGGAGTATTGGGATTTTCCGATTATTGGTGGCTGGATTAGAGGACTTTTGCTGTATAATGTGACTTGCTGTTGGTGAGTTTTAAAATGTTCATTTAACATAGGTAGAATGCACAATATTTACATTCAGACACCATCACTCATGCACATCCATTAAAATTTGGATCAGTCTGTAAAAATCCAATTCACTATGTACAAGCAGCACAGCATCAGATGTATGCATCACATCTGACATCTGCCTGCATTCCTCATTCATCACCAATTTCACTACTTCTCTATCACTCTCCTTTTGGCCACTCACAGAACTTTCCCACACACATATACCATACTCTGAACCACGGGGTACTGTCCCTGTAATACAGTAATACAGCAGTAAATAATAACTTCAATCCTAAACAGTCTTAGGTTTGTCTGCATTAAGGTCACTATCCCACAGAAAAAACTTCTTACAGTGATGTTCTTCTTGTTCATCCCATTATGCATGGTCCAGCAGACCCACTGACCTGCAAGTAACTGCCCCTGTGGGGTTATCCCATAGATTCTCTATACCACTAATGCTGTGTCCGTGTCCTGGTGTGGCATGTATCGGGAAGTGCTCCATAATGTGAATCATGTTGTGTGGACCTGTTATACAAGTTGGGCACATGGCATCTGTGATTACACCCAACACAATCTAAGATGGTAACTGAGGAAGGCTGAATGATGTCCTGATCTAAGCCTAGCAATGAAGCTCTATCAGCTCTATTTAAAGATATCACTAATGAATGAATGTCATGCAGGTGGCTTGCAGCAAAGTGTTCTGACCAAGGTGCTGCATTGCCCTGTGCAACAAATGGGTATGTGGGTACTTCTTCATTGCTAATGTTGGAATGTCTGGAAATAAGATAATGTTCAGGAGAGTCTGGCAGTGTTTGCATGGTGACTGTTTCATGTATCTAGTTGTTGTGGTTCTGCAATATATTGAAAGGAGTGTTGTGTGTTAGCACAGGCTGCCACATAGAGCTGTGTAACTTTCATGTCAAGATATCTTCCAACAGGGAGGAGACTGGTTGCAAAATATGAGCTGTGGGAGTAGCATTGGTGCAGCCAGTGATGATTCAGAGAATGTTATACTGTACAGTTTGCAAGAAGTTGTAATGGATGTCATAAAAAGGGGGTTCATGCGAGGAGCCATAGGACATCACTGATCTGATGTGTTATTAGTAGAGTAGGGAGTGTGTTCCCTAATGCTATTCAAAGTCTGTCCCTGTAACTGTCCTGAGCACAGTGAGTTTGGGGTTATGCCACCTGCTGATGTCTTGTATGTGGTCCTTGAAGGTGAACCCAGTGTCGTGTCACGAGGAGATGTGTGACACAAGTACATTGTTGAATGCAATGTTGGAGGTGTACCTGTGCCAATGTTGCTGCTAGTGATGAGGATAATGGTGGATTTCACAGAATGATCGTCAGTCATCCTCAACCCATGCCTGAAGTGTATTGAGGTGGCTTTCTTGCACTATGTGGGCTGTTTCTACAGTGCGGTGTGTGATTGCTATGGTAATGTCATCAGCATATTATGCAATGCTTGTGGACAAGTGGGATGAAAGAATGTCATACACCAATAAGGTGAAAAACGAGGATGAAAGGAGCCATGTGGAACTCCAATGCGGAAGTTTCATGTTTGCAGTGACTTGTTCTGGAGTACAGCATGTGCTTGTCTACCAGAAAAGCAGTTGGAAAGCCAGCATTTGGTGTTGTTCCCCATATTTGTCTTGTGGAGTTTTGTGGTTAATCTGCATTTGGGGAATGGTATCAAGGCTTTACTGTACTTATATCTACTGTAAAATGTGTATGTTGTGCAGGTCGTACAGAGCTGATACCATCAGATGTGTGTTGTGTGAGGTTAATTAGTAACGTGTTTGTGGAGTGGAGTGTTCTAAAGTCATGTTATGAAGGAGCAAGGGGAACATGAAGTATGAATTTGTTATGAATCAAGCATCTGTTTATCTGGGATGGTGTGCTAAGTAGTTTTGTGGATGTATACAAAGAAGGATGAAATGGGTCCTTGCTCAATGTAAGAATAGTTATGACCATTTTATGTGATGAAATGTTGGGATAGCTACAATGTGCATATTAGTAGTTGCTGATGCTTGTGAAGGCCTGGATGCCATGTGGTCAGAAGTGTTTCAGGTGTATGTTGTTCATGCCACCTGGCCCTGTGCTTGTAGACTTTTTGTTTTACTTGAAAATATGTTTTGGTGTGAAAGGGGTTATACTGTGATCAAGTGGAAAGAGCTGTCTATGCAGAGAAGGCTGTTTTTCAGACCTGGTGCATATTAATGCAAGGGGACTTATGTTTGCATAGTGGTTCATGGCTTTGCCTGCTTGTTCTTTGTTAGAAGGGAAGTACTGAGTGCTGAATTGATGGCAGTGTGGGTGCTGAAGGTAATTCTTTGTGATTTAGTGGTACTGCAAAGTATTTTGTAGAGCTAAGAGGTGTCTGTGGAAAGGCAATGTGTTGTTACACAGACTTTCCCTTTTTTTCTTTTTATACTGCTGGAACCTTGTGATGATAACCTGTGTGTGTGGGAGAGAGAGAGGTTGTGTTGTGCTTGAGTGAGTCACACTGTTTTATGAGGTAAGCAATCTCTGGTAAAAAGTCTGGGTTGTAGTGTCTTCTGTTGCCTCATGGTATATGGTGTTAGTCTGGGTTAGTATAATCTTTGTGAATTTCATAATGTTCCTGTCAGTGCTGGAAATGGACATGCTGTTTAGTGTACTGAAATACTGTTTTGTTTCTTCCGTGAATTTTGATAAGTTTGCTTCTTACAATCTGTGCAAGTTATGTGTGACTGCTCTGGTTCAGAATGCACTGCTAGGGTGATAATGATAAGGTGATATGAAGGAAGTCTGGGTTCCAAGCGACAGGTGGTGATGAGTGAAAGTGTGAGCGAGAAGAATGTGATGGCTGGAGAAGAGGAAGTGGTGTGGTTGGTGTGTGATGTAGATGTATTGTGAAGTGTCACAGAGACTGTAAATGTTGTTGAGCTGCATTGCAATGTCCAACCCTCAATAGCTGTTTTCACTGTGTTTGGAATCAGCAGTGTTATTAGCAATAAAGTACCCAGCAACTACAGAGGTAGATATCTGTGTCAGAGGGAGGACCTGAAGGTCTCGTTGCACTGGTACAGTGTGAGAGGTGTCATGTAATGTAAATGTTTAAAATGGTGATTTCTTGTTTGCGGCCAGATTTGACACCAAGTGGCTATATTTCTAATGTGGTGTCGAAAAGTGATAGTTTTGTCAGTATTGTGTCTTTGAAAAGGATGGATATGTGAATGTAAGTGATGACGACTCCTCCATGGCCATTATTTCTGTCCATGCAGGAGTGTGAGTAGTGACTGATGTCTAGAGTTTGTGTGGGTGTGAGCTTTACTTCCTATACGGGTGCAATCTGTATGTTGTGATCACGAAGAAGCTTTTCAATTTGTCATGTTTTGGTGCAAATACCATTTTGACATTTGCTTCATGTGCAATATCCTTAGGTGGTAAAAATGTCAGGACTCTCATTACAATGATGATGCAACAGTAATTATAGTCAATACAATGTTAAGCAAGTCTGAAGGAAAAAGAAATACACTATACTTTAGTCCATCAGCATTAGTACAGAACAAATTACTTGAAAATTACTAACCAATATCGAGGACCTTGGCATGGATTGGCTTAACCCAGTAGATATTGCTCACCACCCCTGGTACATTAGGTAGACGCCGAGGACCATTGATTGATGTTGTGTTGAAGTCTGATCGTAGTGTCCGGATGTAACTGCTCAGTTCACTCAACAACATCTCTCTCTCAGATACCAGTTCTACCTGGATGCTATCCCTTTTGATAAGTTCCTTATATCGCTTAAACTCTTGCATTAGCTGATATGCACTTGAGTTCATGTGCCTCAGCTGAGACCTCAGTTTGCCAGCAATACGTTGTTCAGCTGGTTTGAGAGAATTTTCAAATTGGCGTACAGCTGCCTGCCATAGCGGCTCTGTATATGGGTTATACTGAACAGGCTTTAGTCCTGCAAAAGGCTTAAATGCCTCAGCTGTTTTAAGATCCTCTTGCTCGCTAAGAGACAGGAGGCGGGTTAGCTGCTTGTGCAAAGTCCTTAAGCTCAGTATCTCATTCAAGCGTTTTGAAACATTCTTGCAGTAGTCTGGGATGAATGGTTTACCCTCCCACATCTGATCTGCTCCACTCTTCCAATAAATGGAGGTGAGGTTATTGCATGTGTCTACCAATCGATCACACACAGAGATCCCCTCTGACAAACTCTTCTCAATCTGATTGTACTGGCCCCCCCAAAGATCTTCATCAGCCAATTTTCCCTGAAACAAATTAAGTTTAACATAAGTAAAATTTTAACAATACAATAATATTCTTAATAGTACATGTATATACATCTATCCATATATCTATTGCCAGAAGCCTTAATCCCTTAAGGGGTGGCCACAAACAAATCGCCTCCATGTCGCCCTGTCCCCCGCCATTTGACCACCCTGCTCCCAGTCACACCCTCCTCTCTCATATACCTCTCCACTCCATCCCTCCATCTCATACTTGGCCTCCCCCTCCCTCTCCCCCCTCCACCTCACTCACATACACTTTCCTCATCAGTCTCTCACTCTCCATCCTCTCCTCATAGCCAAACCACCTCAATGTGTTTCTTCTAACACTTCTAATCACATCCACATCCACATCCACACCACAACATTCCTTCATTTCCTCATTTGTTAGTCTGTCTCTCCATGTGACTACACATGCTCATCTCAAATAACTCATTTCCACTGCTCTCACTCCAGACTTGTGTCCCTCCAACAAGGTCCATGTTTCACATCCATATATTAGAGTTGGTATCACAATACTGTACTGTCATGCAGTAACTTTTTCACTTCCATGGTCATTTCCCTGCTTTTTATCACTGCTTTCAAAGAACCAGCAATCCTTCTTCCTTGCTGTACCCTTTCAAGCACTTCACCCTGTAAACTTCCATCCTTACTCATCACATCACCCAAGCACTTAAATGCACTCATATTTTCCATTTCCTCCTCATCCACCATATATCTATCTATCTATCTATATACATAGACTGCTTCTCCCATATGTATATTTTGTCCCCATTTTCAATAAAGGCTGAGAAAAAGAACAAGAAGCCTTGGACCAGGACTAACCAACAGGTGATGACTAAGAACCGAACAAAGGACATGGTACAGATTGTGACATGGAATGTAAGGGGTGCGAATGATGAGGTAAAAGAGAGAGATTGTCTAGGTGCATGAGGATGCAAAAGTGGATATACAAAAGGCTCTCAATACTCGATTAATCTTACTTTGATATTTCGTACCTCAATCAGACTCGCAAGCTAGTCCAAAATTCATGCTTGGATTTCAAAAGTCATGCTTCAATCACTCAGGCCAGGTTGCGAGTGCAAGTTGATGCTCATCTGTTCATCTGTCATAACACCTACCAGCCACTTGGTGAAGCCTGCCCTCATTCAAATGTTCAATTGTGATGATGGAGGCAGTGAAAGCATCAACAGCAGTGGCCATGATGATTGGGACAAGGACAAGGAATTAGGTGTTCACTCAAGCGAAGTTGGGACGAGCACGAGTGATGGCAGTGAGGATGGCAGTGGTGGCTGGCAACAGTGACTTGGTTCTGAGACAATTTGCCATCAAGTCAATTCACCATCAAAACATGGACGATTCCCCATCAGGACAATTCGCACCCTCGACAATTCCCCGTCATTCTATAAACATCTATCTATCTATCTATTGCCAGACGCCATAATCCCGTAAGGGGTGGCCATTTGACTTTGAGTTATTTGTTTTACAGGGAGGGGCACTAACCCTCCACCAACCCACTTGTTGACACGTAGGGAGCACGTATGGTTTGGTTATATGGTTACCACCCAGCGCTGTAAATGGTTTCTTGGCTTACAGGAAACCATTTGGCTTGTCACTCAATGTAAAGGCACCTGTAAAAGAAAGAAAAGCAATAAGAAGTGACAGGAAAGATAGGAAAAATAGGAAGAGAGGAGGGCAGACACAGAAAAAGAATGATAAAGGCTAAGGAAGAAGTAGGCAGCACTACATCAACTGAGTGGATGATGGTCGCCACCACCTACCACATTCTATAAACATACTTATTATTAATTAATCAATACTTTAATACTGTAACTATATTTGAATTATATTCTAGCGTCACCCATAGCTGTCTTCATTAATGACGGCAAACTGTCTTGTTATTGTTGTGACAGGGAATTGACTTGACGGCAAGTTAGTGCAGCCTGTATTCCTTGCTTTTCTTGCCAATAGTACGTAAATATTTACTAAATATAAGCAAATATATGGCTGTGTTATGATTTTGGGTATAAGTGTATATGTAAAAGTTGGTGTAGGTTTGTCGGCGACACGCCGGTCCCATTTGTTTATTTTTCATAAGTTTATCAATTCCAACTTCGATCAATTAATTTTGATCGTTTTTTTGGCAGCCTTCTGTATGTGGAATAACTAGGACAAAATGGAGAGGTGAGAATGAGAGAATGGGAGTATGGATGGGGTATAAGAGGGCAAAAGAAGGAGTATGTATTGTTGTGTGCAACAGATGGAAGGAGAATATAAGAGAGTAGGGATCCGTTGGTTCAAGGATTGTGTGGGTAAGACTGAAAGTTGGACTACAAATGTGGGCGACTGCATGTGTCCAATGCAACATCATGCAAGTACTGTAGTGTGAAAGAAGAGTTCTGGACAAATGCGGAAGCATGCATGAAAAGTTTGAAAGAAATGAGAGAGTGTTTTTGACTGGAGATATGAATGGAAAAGTAGGGAATGTGAAGGTGGATGGAGTAGTTGGAGAGTTGGGTGTGCCTGCAGAAGTGTATGAAAATGGCAGTGCTCTAGTGGACATTTGTGCAAGGAGGAGGCTGGTAACAGCCAATACCTTCTTTAGACACAAAATGATCCACAGCTATACATGATGAGTGATAAGAAGAGTGGGTGTTTGTAATCTATGATCAAGGGAGAATGACCCTGCCTAATTCTTAGTAACAGGCTGTAAAAGTATCAGCTGGAATATCTTATCATCACCAATGGTTACAACTTATGTTGCTGCCATTAATTCATGCTACTTTGCCATGTCCTCTCATAGCTTAAGACCATAGTTGGAGGAACATAATTTTTTGGAGGCAATAGTATGTCCCACTAGTCCACCCCTGGTGGGTGGGAGTGGGGGGTTGATGTCTTGTATAGACCTCCCCTCTCTTCGACAGGCATCATGATTAGTAAGCTTCTTCTCATGCCTTCTGAAAAGATGCTATGTCCATTCCGAGAAAGGTAACAACACCTGAGGATGGTACAGGTGACCCCCTTTATCCGAAGGGATTAGGTCAAGCAAAGTTAGTTCAGACAAAGATTTTTCAGATACCAAATAGGTTACATTATGGATTATATGAGGCTATGTCAAGTGGCCATACAGATCTGCTCTTGTGTAACTTTGGTCACCTCCCACTGTAAATATCCTGTTATAATATACCCATTACACACTTCCAGCAACACAATAGATGTACTTGCAACAAAATTCAGATAACACTCGACAACATGTGAGTTATATAGCATTATGTCAAATGGCCACAGAAAGTTACTTATGTATGACTTCATTCATCCCCCTCCCATGCACATATCCAGTAGTAATTACACACTTACTGATACACAGCTGCAACAGAATTTGGATAACAGTCAGTTACATATGGGTTATATGGGGTGTCACGAATTTCCTACATCGTGAAATTGTGTATCGTAAATCGTGACACTGACTGATTTTGCGGGAGCATCGAATAGTTCTGAAATCCATGAGATTTCACTCATTCTCTTAACCGTCCGCTTGTGTACTTATGTTTGCATCAAGTTTTCAAAACTTTTGTCATTTTCTTGGGAGTGAATGTTTTTATGTACAGACAGTGCATTCCTCTGAGCAATAATTCCTGATTTGCCATTTCTTTGCACTTGCCTCACTGGCTGTTAGTTGGCCACGCCCTTTTCACGCGATGCTCCTTGTGTTTGGGCAGCGTCGAGCGTCAGTCGTCTATTGATAGTCACGGAGAGCAGAGTGCGATACCCAACATGGATAGATTTCTTCTAGTGATCTCAAACATCCTGCAGTACCGGCATTTTCCCAAATCTCCCACCAACCTGGTGATCGACTATAGCAGTGACGGTCTCATCTGCACTGACCAGTTTTTCTTTTGTTTTTCCTAGGCTTAAGTTTTGGGTGGATATTTAGCTCAGTGCATTATTTAGCTATTGCTCTGAGTGCTTGAGTGAGTGCATTTCCCTTTCTTTGATTTTGATTAGATTCATGTAACGTAAATTTATTTTCATGTAATTAATAAATTTACAGTTCGTTTTCTTGAGCTTCGTTAAATGTAACAGTCATGTTTGATTTCCCCACATATTTAGTATACTTTTGCTACTCCAAGTTAGCACAACTCCTTATATTAATCACGACTGGTACTTAGGCCAGCTCTTGGTATTAATTCTTAAATCCGTTGTGCCAGCTACGAGTTCGGCTCAGCCAAGATCCTGTTTATTATTATTATTATTATTTTTTTTTTAATGTTAAGGGGTGAACTAACTTTCTCAGAGGCCAACAGTACAGTAATACAGCCTTCTTGAGCGCTTAGTCTCTGCTGTGTACTATTGAGAAAGTTTATAAATTCTCGACTCCAGAGAATTGTCGAAGTAAGCCAGCATAAAAGTGAAATCGCCACTTGATTTCACGAGTCGATTCTCTTGTGATAATCGACGCAATAGTTATTTCTGTTGTCCACAGACATATTCCATTCCCTCGTGACATCTGGTGTCACATTTATATATACAGTGAAAGCTCGATTATCCAGGCTCGGATTATCCAGCCTTCGGTATATCCGGGCTGTGACTGAATGGTTCAGTGGTACAGTAATACATAGAATTATTTGTACGATAGCTCCGGTTTAAACACGAAGCATCCGGTTGCTAGTGAGTGAGGCATGGGTAAACGAACGTGAGTCTGTCCCCCCACCCACACCTCCTGCTCACAACTCGATCACATGGATGGCAAGGTGGAGTCTGGTTAGGTGACTGATAACCTAACCTAGCCTAACCTTGTTTAACTACCTAATAATTTAACCTATCCAAACCTGCGCTTCAGTTGGAGAATTGGGAAACGAAATCCATTTCTAATTGAAATCCACTTCTTATTATGTTGAATAAGTTTTTTCCATTATGCCAGAAACAGTCATAGGTACGGCCTAAAGAACATGCTGATGATAAAGGAGGAAATCTTTCAGCAAGAGAAGGTAATTATTACCAAATTCAAAGTAGAAAAATACAGAAAACAAACTAGAGGAATATGAAATGAACTGGTAAAGTCTTTAGGCTGTATGCTTAGACAAAAATTTATGGGTTTCACAATTTTAGGGGACGAAATGGAACAGAAATGTTTGGTAATCAGAAAAAAATTACTCTACCATCTCATGTGTTCTCTTAAGTTAGCACTCAGTTTCACATTCTGTTAGATATCGCGCTTCCCATTTCAGACTGGCAGAGCATAGAGTTATTTCTGTCTCTTTTAGTTAAGTGTACATTATGTTCATTCTAAAGTGTATGTGTGAAAGAGAGTATTGATGCAAACAATAATGTATTCCATTAACCCCTTCATAGTTGTCGGCCTTAAACGATGCTTTACTGTACCGGAGTCTGTGATGGTGAGTTAAAAGCTATAAAAAAAACTGCGAGCAATTATGGGAAGGGATCGAAGGTCACTGGTATGTTTACACGACCCTACTGTATAATACTGTCGCAAGCAGCCAGGCGGTCACTTCCTCTCAGATGTCTTTGCCGATATGTTTAAATGCTAATGTAACATGCCCCTTAATTTTGTGTAAGTTTCTTCCATTATGCCGAAAACAATAATAGGTAAGGCTTACAGAACGTTATGATATTGAGAGAAAATCTTTCTGCGAGAGAAAGGTAATTTACCACTCTCAAAATAAGCAGAAAAATACAGAAAACAAACTAGAGGAATATAAATTGACTTGGTAAGGTCATTAGGCTGCATGCTTACATGAAAATTTATAGATTTCACAATTTTGGGGGACAAAATGGAGCAAAAATGTTTACTAGTAAAAAAAAAAACTTTCGTCTCACGTCCTCTGGTAAGTTAGCATCCCACATTCTTTGTTCAATGTCGCGGTTCCCAACACATTTCGGACCGACAGAGCATACAGTTATTTCTGCTCTTTACAGCTGAGTGTACATTTACTGCTCATTCTTTGTTCGTTGTTAAGTGTATGTGTGAGACAGTATTGATACAAATAATTATGTATTTCCATTAACCTCTTCACAGCTGCCATCCTTGAACAGTGCATTACTGTACCGGTGTCAGTGATGCTGAGTTAGGGAGCTATAAAATCTGTGAACAATTATGGGAAGGGAACGAAGGTCACTGGTATGATTACACAAACTGCTGTACCATCCCAAGCAGCCAGGCAGTCACTTCATCCCTGATGTTTTCGTTCATATGTTTAAATGCTAATGTAACATGTGCCCTAATTTTATTCTTTCACGATTCATAGCAAATCAGATGGGTTTAGGGGCAAAAAAAAGAAAAAAAGTGCACCAAACGAGTCTTACCACATCTGTGAGAAAAAGAAACTGATTTTAGAACTTAGAAAAAATGGTTCCAAGGCCTGCCACGGGAGCATGCAAATTTTTGAACTCACTGCCATTGAGGGGGTTAAACATACGCTTTACTGTAAGCAGTAAAAGCACCTCACCAAATCAGTTCATCCTGATATTCTGTTATGTTTTTCTGATTATTTCTGGGTTGGCAAATAAACATTTCGTGTTAAATCTCTTTCCTCGTTGTTTTTAGCAGTTCTGCTGGTGACAACTCTTGTTGTTAGTTAACATAATGGCAGAAGGTACTCTTCTGATCTAATTGTTTAACCAAACCTGGCCTAACTTACCTTAACTGCACCTGATAATTTAACCTAACTTAATCTCCAGTTTGGAAGTTGGGAAACGAAATCCACACTTGGGTATGTTGAGTTTCTTCCAATGTGCTGGAAACAATCGTAGGTACAGCTTCAAGAACGTGGCGATAATAACAGGGAAGAAATTTTTCAGCAAGATAAAAAAAAAATCTACCCAACTGAAACTAGAAAAATACAGAAATAAGCAGGATGCATATGCAAAGATTTGGTAAGGTCTTTCTGCTACATTAAGTGTACATTTACCGGTAAATAAATCAGTCTAACAGTACTTGTTTTTTGTTTCAGCCGGATTAATCGTGATTTCGGACTATTCAGTCACCCCTTCACACCATATAGCCCGGATAATCGGGCTATCTCTGTATATATAAAGCAATATTTTCATTTTCCCCTTGACATGGGGCTAGGTCAAGTGGTCATAGAGGGTGATTCTCAGATACAGAAGAAACGCTGATTCATGTAATGTTTTTGATGCAAAAAATCCAGTACAGGCACAGTTTTAGGGGACTGGTTGAGCATTTCTTTGTACCTAGCAGTTTCCATTGTTAAAAAAATCTTTCATAGAGGTACTTTTTTTGTATTAAAAATTCCACTAAACAGGAATGCTGATTCATATAATGGGCTTTGGGGAAAAAAAAAAAAAAAAAAAAGGACTTGGGATAGCAAAATTAGTGCACAGACTGTCTGAATCGGGGGATGGCCTTTACTATAGTCACTTCGCCCAGGCTTAAAGCCTCCGTAGTGCATCATGGGACGAGTTATCATGAAGTGTGACATACAAGTAGGTATCTCCAGTTCCTTGATGCCGTCTGATGGAACACACTGTCCATTCTAAAGTAGGCAACACCAAACATGGACAATTTATTCTGGCCTTGGGCCTTCACGATTTACTATCGCTCACTTTTTAGCAGTACACCAGTCCTGTATGAGACAGCCCTAGCATGTATTCAATATGGATGGTGGGTGTTAGCGCCGAAGTGGTGACATATGGAGGTGTAGGAGGACTACTGGGCCCCATGGAGGACCACAGGGACTTGGGAATAGGCCCTGAAGCCTTTGCCCAGAGCCGGGGGGGGGAGTGATAATTTCACCTGCCTCTGTGTTCTGTCGGTGTGTGTTTATGTGTATCTGTTTCCATTATATCTCATGAATGGTTTGAGCTATCAACATGAAACCTTCAGGGTATCAAGATATGGCCAAAATCTTGGACAAGTTCGAAAATGGGCACTCAGAGTCAAGGTCAAGGTCAGTAAAATGGATGCCTAAGGTCAACTTGCTTTTTTTGCCTGCCTTTAGCACCATTATATCTCAGGAACGGCTTGAGCTATCAACATGAATCCTTCAGGGTAGCAAGATATGGTCAAAATCTTGGACTTGGCCAACAGCATATTCTGGCGTGCAATTAGCATTTGGTTCCCAAATTCCTTTCTTTCATTACATTATG
Source organism: Birgus latro (assembly GCA_018397915.1). Lineage (NCBI taxonomy): Eukaryota > Metazoa > Arthropoda > Malacostraca > Decapoda > Coenobitidae > Birgus > Birgus latro. The sequence continues at coordinate 6,460 of JAGKTI010003147.1, read as the reverse complement.
TATTGCAATAAGCTGCAATATACAGTACCTATCCACAAAGATACATTCAGTTTCTTGGCACCTCCTGAAAGGAAGTTGCATCCACTTGTAAATAATAAGCAATGTCATGCTTGGTGCAATGCAGATGACTCCTTCATGCCTGGAATTTCTTGATGCATATTATCTTAGCACAAACCTCCGCAATATGGTACACAGCCTGTTGATACCTAGCCTGATATTCTACTTTGTTTTTCCTTAAATTCTAGAGATGTGTTAAGGTTTTATGTGGCCATTATGTTGCTCTCATGCCATCAAATATAAGTTTTTATTCTAAAACCCATAACAATGCTCAGTGAGTGACCAGACTCTAGATAGGACAACTTCTGGCTTGCATGATGACTCTCCTGATGATTTGATCAGCTTATAACTGAATTTTTTAAACAGAAGAATCATATATATTCTTCATTAAACCTCTCACTATTAAAGGACCCAGAATAAAATAATTTGGTGATGGCCTAAGTAAAATAAAAAATGTGGCACTGAAGTCTGGGGGTTAAACATATCTCTTTCAACACCCCTCAAAATATTTTGCTTTTTTAGTCACTCTTCTTCATTCGACTCTCAGATTATCCTAACCACTATTCCAGACATCATACTTACCCTCAATAATCCTGTGAAGTACTTTCAGTCTCTTCACTCTCCTACGGTACACTTCTTAACAAAGCCTGGGATCATAACTTACTTGTACATAACGGGATAGTTGATTGGCAAGCACATCTAGGAGATGAGTCATGCGAGCCTGAGGAAAATCTAGTCTCCATAACTCCTCCAATGCATTTTGAGTGTTTTCAAGTACATCCTCTGCATCAATTAATGCCACAGCATCCAAGCCACTGGAAGATGGTTGATGAAAAAGTGTGAATGAAAGAGTGGTAAAACAACAGGGATTTAAACAAGTTTTATACAGTAATTCTGCACTGATGAGAAGTCTGGGCATCTGAAAAGAAGTGTGTTTGGTTTAATGGTTCCCATAATAAGGAATATGATACACACTGCAAAACAGCACTGTAAGAAGCTTTTTTTATATGCATGGCATTTGTGATCAATGATGACTGTTCTTAATAAGTTCTAGAAGACATAAAATATTTGTAAAACAAGAAACATGAAGAAAATGACAAACATCACCAGATGAAACTGTTCTGCATTAGGGATGTATGATTTCACCATGCCTACTGACCTTACATCAGGATAATGTATAGTGGTTCTATAAGTGATCTGAGTACTGGTATCCAGAACTGTGCTGTGATTGCAAATTCCACTATGCACACACACACTCATTTTCAATTAAAAAAAAAAAAAACTAACTAACTAACTAGTCCTAGTTAGTCCTCCCTCCAAACAATCCCCAAACACTACACAATTACTATTAAAGTATCTAGAACCAGATGTCTTAATCTGAAGAAAGAATGGCCTATCCTCCACTATCAGACTGCCTTCTCTACAACTCATGCTCCTCTATCTCATATAACACTCCATCCTATCCCTCTACCTCATCCTCATTCTCTCTACCTCACATACACTCTTCTGGTCAGTCTGTCATTCTCCATCCCCTCTACATGGCAAAACCACCTCAAAGTGTTTCTCCTAATGCTTTCTTGCAATCCACATCAGCAACATAATGCTCTCTTTCACTTCCTCATTTATATCTGCCTGACTCTTCATGTACAGTAACTCCACACATTCCTATCTGATAACTTATTTCCACTGCTCTCACTCTTGACTTGTGTCCTTCCAACAGGGTCCAAGTTTCATTTCAAATGTAAGCGTGGGAAGCATAATACTGTCAAGAACCGATTATTTACTTACATGCCCTAGTCTTTATCACTGCTGTCAATGAACTAGAAATCTTTTTTTCCTTCTGTACCCTTTCATGCACTTCATCTTCTAACCTTCCATCCTTGCTTATCACATTATCTAAATATTTGACAGCACTCACATTCTCCATTTCCTGACCATCCAGCCTCATTATGCACCCCTCTCTCAAAAACCATAACTTTACTCTTAGCTACATTAACCTTCAGATTTCTTTTCTTACACACATCTCCAACCTATTCACTACTAAACGATGCTCATCTTCACTTAACAACATAATATCATCAGTATACAAGAGTACTGGCAATTTCAAAATCCTACCCTCCTTCACTAAGGGCTCTCCAGTATCCACTACCCAACTGTGCATTTCTTTTATATTACCATCCATGTATATACAGCCCATCCTCGTTATAACAATGAAATGCATTTGGGAAAACCCATCATTGAGTGAGAGTATCATTAACCGGGGATGTTATAACTCAACCAAGTCCAAAACCCACCCAAATGAATCCAAATACAAGTTCCTAGCTCACCTAAACCCCCAGATAGCTTTAAAACAAGCTAAACTAAGCCTAAAAGCAGTCTATAACTCACCTAAACCCAAAATCTAAAAATAATCAAAAATTAGTCTGGAAAAAATCAAACTTAGTAAACTGTACAGAAAACTGACAGTGTTCACCCCACAAGAGACTAAAACACAGTTTATAAATAAACCTAAACACAAAATTCAAATCTAAAATATCATAAAAATCAGTTAAAAAAGAAACCATCTAACAAATACCCATTGGATGACCGGGGACCAGCCACTGACAGGCAGGGAAGGATGACAATTTTTTTACATCACTATGGCGGGGTATCGTAAAGCAACTGATCGTATAAAGGGGTATGGATGGATAAACCCTGATACATGATACCCAATATGTGATATCCCCAATTAGCGATGGGGGTAGAAATACCACCATATCCCGCCTAACGATGGCCAAACCCCAATATAATGATGGGTTTTGTTTTGTTTTTAAACCGATTTTGATGATATTTTTGACTTAAATTTTGTGTTTAGGTTAATTTATTAACTGCTTTTAGACTCTGATTAAAGTGTTTCAGTCACAAGTGGGGTGAACATTGTCATTTTGGGTACAGTTTACTAAGTTTGATTTTTCCAGACATATTTTTGATGATTTTCAGATATTATATTTGAGTTTAGGTGAGCTATAAACTGTTTTTAGGCTTAGTTTAGCTTGTTTTAAAGCTATTTGAGGGCTTAGGTTACCTAGAAACTTGTTTTTGGACCCATTTGGGTGGGTTTAGGACTTGGCTGGGGGGAGTGGCAATCCCAAGGCTAAAAAACGCATCTCTATACTTTACATATTAAATCTACCCCGATATACGATACCCCGCCTAATGATGTTTTTTTTTCTTGACGTATCCATCGTTAAACCTGGGTTGACCTGTGTATATACTGAAAAAAAATATATATATATATATATATATATATATATATATATATATATATA
>JAGKTI010003146.1:46529-59972 GCA_018397915.1 Birgus latro | reverse complement strand
TAGCAGAGGGATGGTATTCCTGTCCACCGTCATTTTTTTTTATCAACATATATTATTATTTTTATCGGTTTTCTTTCTTCCCACTAACATTTGCGCCTCTGACTCTCCTTATGTTTCCTTTAGTCTTACTCCATTGAGACTGATGATGTACGCAGGCTTCCATTTTCTGACGAGCATTAATGGAATAATTTACACAGCACATTCGTCATCGCGGAAATGATGTTTATTGGTGGGCTTCACCCTAAACTGTCAGAATTGAGACCATGCTACGGCCCAGTCACGTGGTCTGTCTCTGTCTGTCTGTCTCTCTCTCTCACCTCATGTCGCTCCACCTCCGTGTTGAACTCTCTTGTGGCTGAGGCGATAAGAGACGACAGGCTGTTGAACGTGCCGTAGCTGTGAAGGAGGTAGGTAGGTGGTTAAAAGTTTGTTCAGATAACTAATAAGAATAACAGTTGTTAAACATGTTAACAAAAGAAAGAATTGGGGTCCTAACTATATTGTATGGAAGTAAACCTTGAACTCTACTGAAAGGACACAAATCAAGAATGAGAAGACAGAAAATTAGTTATCTGAGAGAAGCATGTGGAGTTTCGTTGAAAGACATACAGACAATTGTTGAAGCGAAGTTGGGACGTGTGGAAGGAATGGGGACTGAGAAATTAAGCTAGGAGATTATGTAAGTGAGGTGGAGGGGAAGATGGGAAGCGGAAGACCAAGGATATAATGGAGGGATGCGGCGGAGAGATATACAATATTTGTGAGAGATGTGTAATTTAAAGAGGGCAGCCTGAAGACCGAGGAAAAGATGACATGGAGGCGATTCGTTTGTGATCATTCCTCCCAAGATTTAGGCGTCTGGCTATAGGAGGAGAAAGAGGTAAAACAAATAAAGGATAAAGGCAAGGAGACGTTTATAAAAGAGAGCATTTCTTGTATTTCACTTGCCTCAGTTGAATTCGAAGTAGTTGCTGCAAAGAGAGCAGAGCAGGTACAGGAGGTAGGTCAAAAAGAAGGAGAGAGAGAGAGAGAGAGAGAGAGAGAGAGAGAGAGAGAGAGAGAGAGAGAGGAGAAAAGTGGAGGAGCGAATGGGCGGATAATTATGATCAGGAGCTCTGGAGCAAATGAAGGAGAAGGCAGGTGAAGAAATCTCTGTAGCACGTGAAGTACTGTGCGGAGTGAAAAGATGTAGGGCAGTGAATGGAACAGCGTGGTTAAATGATTATAGGAAAATAGAGCCGTGGACTAAAAAAAGGCAACATAAAATGACTGGATGGGAAGTCGAGGAAAAAACGATATGAAGAGTAGGAAAAGAGTGCTGTACGCCAAAAAGATATGAGACCGAAGAGATTAGCAAGGGAGTTATAAAAAAAAGAGGGTGAGTTTTAAAGTAATCTAAATACAAAACGGATGAAATGTGAGAAATTGTCTTGAAATGAGGTCAAGAATGTAAGACTGGGTAATAAGGAAGAGGGTTGAAAAATAAAAATAGTAGGATGCTGGTGGAGAGGGGAAAGGAAACGATCGGATGTAGAGAATATTTTACGGAGCTTTTGATTACAGGGAAATAAAACCGTGCAAGTGCAAATGGCTGGGAAATATTGTGAGAGAAGAATATAGAAAGGAAAGGAGGAAAAGATCAGTAGAATGAAAGTGTTACGCCACGTCCTCAGAGATCAACTTCTTGCTCTCTGAGTATGTGGGTCTGATATTGGGTTCTTTCTAATGCTGGGTCCAGAGCATGCAGCCAAAGGAACAGGGCTAAAAAACATAGGCTGCCCAGTTACTTGACACAATACAATATGACAGATTACACACACTATATGAATTACAAAGATCTAAGTCTGGGACTAGTGGGCTGGTAAGATAACTGCAGGTGGCGCCCAGGTGTGGGAGGTGTCTCGTCAGGTGTGCGCTCTCTAAAGGAGCGCGAGACCACTATTTTACTCTTGATCGTCGGGCAAGGGCTGCTGGGTGGTGTAGAGGGAAACCTTTCACTGGAGGGACCTCCATTGGTGTGTCGGCCCTCGGGGCTGGGGCCGAGCAGGTCTAGTAGGCGCGCTTCCTTGCACCTGCCATTGGTGGAGGACAGTTTGCCTGCTTGTCTAGTCCTTAAACCGCGAGGTTGTCGGAGGCGCGCCGTGCCCATCCCCAGGGGCAAATCTGCGCTGCGACTGACTTTTTAAAAATATTTGCCAAAAATCAGTTATTAGCCCTAAAATATTATAATTAAATATGCTTATGGAACATACCTTCAGCTTTCTCCTGGGATGTTATTTTAGCACTCGTCGACTAATGTAGGACTTGTGGAGACTTTTGAAGTTGTGTTACTAAGTCTCCACTTTACATCTCCCGACTTCCCGTAATATGAATACCACTGACAGATATTAACACTAAAAACACTATTCAATGATTTTCAAGTAGTTTGGAATCCATACTCTAAAAAAAAAACACTGTGAAAGCAATGTAAAATACGAGCACGTACGAGCCTCCCACTCGCGCTTATTCGCTGCTGATATTCTGTCATTTCTTACTCATATACATACTCACACTTTATTATTTCTAGTACTTTATTACACTTATATATACTGTATCTACAGTCCTTTACCGCTTCCCAAACGATGTTCAGTAGGGGTAGAGGTCACAGGGCCTTTTATAATGGGCGCAAAAGCGGCATAAATGGATGGGTGCGACTGCGACGTGATTTCACCTTGAAAGACGACAGTGAACTGAATGTACAATAACATCTCGGTAGCCAAGAGTTGAAAATGTCAGCTGCTAATGTATATGCTAAGAAATAAGTCGTAGGAAATCTAGACAATCCATAATAAATTAGGTAGTTCCAGGTGAATATAAATATCACTCCGGCTTCTCCCTTCCTTTCTTATATACATTTATATTACGAGAGTAGCTCATACGGCATATTTCACGGGGGGAAAAGCGGGGGAAATTAGCGACCGAGTCCAGGTTGGATGTTGCCATGTGATAATTAGCCAATTCCAGGTGTAGGGCACTATCAATTACCTTATTATATTTTTTTTTTATGTGTCCGACTCTGGGCATAGGCTTTACAGCCTGCTATCAAGGCCCAGTCGTCCTCCATACACCTCTACATGTCACCACTTCGGCGCTTAACACCCACCGTCCATATTGAATACATGCTAGGGCTGTCTCATATAGGACTGGTGTATTGGTATTAGCGGGGTTATTTTTACATGTCGGCGAGTCTTCTGGTAGATCAGTAAAGCCTGATTTAATGAAATTCAAATCCTTAAACTGTTCCCTGCCTCAGCGAGGATTCGAACCTGGGTCCCTCGGGACTGCAAGCCAACTCTCTACCGATCGAGCATAGGGCATAGGGCTCATTTCAATGGATGAAATCAGTGGAAAAATCCGGGGAAGATTTACGTAGCGCAGAGCGGCTGAGCAGACGACACGAGAGGGTAATGGAGAGGAGGTAGGGAGGGGAGTCTAGAATGGGGGAAAATGGCTAAATTGTCAACAATGGTTGGGAGTACTGATGATATTAGCAGCTCTGACTATTGTTGGACATTGGCAGTGCTGATAGATGATACAAGTCACAACCTGAAAGCCCGAGCGAATTCAAAACAACACAAAATCACAAAAGTGACGCCCCGCGGTATGATCCATTGCGCCTGAGCGTCACAGATTCTGTGACGACCCACAGTTAAGGGGCTAGGGAGGTCTCAGACAGGAGTTCTGGGAACGTGCCTCTTCGTCTGGTGTCTGCGGTCTTGTCTTCCTTGGGAGTCTGACAGGGGCTGCCTGCGGTCTCTCCTCTCCAGGGAGCCCGTCAAAGGTTTCCTGCTGTCTTGCCTCCTTCGGGAGTCCGACAGTGACTGGTGACTTAGGGGCACTGATTGTAATGAGTGTACCCCAGGACTCACTACAGGGCCACTCCAGACCTCTTCCAGCAGTGACTCCACTAGAGAAACTGCTCTGCCCCCTGTGGTGTGGGAAGAGCGAGAGGGATGTCCCACTCGGCCTCTGGAGGAGTAAGGTGAGCAAGGGGTGTGACCTGCGACAGGTGCTGAAGGTTCAGCAGATGAGGTCCGCACAGTGGGCAGGGCCTTCCCGGCAGGCACGGTGAGCACCGCCGTGGTTCTGCCTGTAGGGTTGTGTTCGAAGGGCACATCCTTCCCTTGAACCTTCCCTTGCTGTCCTAGGCCTCACAGGCGAGGTCTGTACAGTGGACGGCACCTCACCAACTGGCATGGTGGGCGCAGCCGTGGTTTTAGGTGCTGGAGGTGGTCAGCCCAGATTTGGCTGAAGATAACATCATCTTGGTATGCCAGGCAGATTTCCCAGGTAAGGCCACCGAGAACTCACTCCATCAATCAGGAGAATGTTGTGGGGGCGTTGCAGAGTCCAAAGGGGAGGATGTTGAATTTGTAATGCTTTCCGTTGCTGGTCAAGAAAGCTGTTTTCTCTCTGTCCTCCGGGTGTACAGGGACCTGCCAGTATCCTGATTGGAGATCCAAAGTGGAGAACCAGGATGCTCCGTACAAGGGGTTAAGGGAGTCATCCATCCTGGGTAGGAGGGTGGCATCCTTTATGGTCACATCGTTAAGGTGTCGATAATCCACACAGAAGCACTTGATGCCATCTTTCTTAACTAATACGACTGGAGAGGATCAGAGGCTGGTGGATGGGGATATGACACAGGCATCGAGCATTTCCTGGACCTGTCGGTCTTCCTCAGCCCGCTGATTAGGGTTTTTCCAACGGTTGGCAAATCAGTGGGCCCGTGGTGTGGATTTCGTGTGACAGGTACGTGGTGTGGCCGATATACGCAGGTCCTGACGAGAACAGGTCTTGAAAGTCCAGGAGGCATTGGAGGCTGTCAGCTTGGTGTGGTGTCAGGTGTTCAGGTAGAGGAGGAAGGGTGGGAGGGGGGGAGGAGGGGTGCACATGGTTCGACGTCTTCCATCTCTCCGACCACTAATCCTTTAGGGAGGGTGAGAGAGGTGGTGGAAATGTTGGCGATGCATATTGCCCCGAGATGGGGGGGGGGTGGATGGAGAAATGGTTCCAGAAGGCAGGTTATGGGGACCTGTTAAGGTGGAGCCATGCCTCGTGCTGAGGAGGGATAGTAGCGGGGAAAGTGGTATGCGGAGGAGCGGGAAGGTTAGGAACAGGGGAGGGTAAGGTAGACGACATAGCGGGAGGAGAGAGAGATGAGGGAGAGAGTGTGAGAGTTCATGTGCAGTGTGGCTTAGGGGTGGTCTGGAGACTTCTGGAATTGGAGACATCGCTTGTGGCAGTCAATGTTGGTTTGTAGTTTCTGCAGGATGTCCAGCCCTAGGTAGCCATCATAAGCACTGCAAACTGAGTCAAAAATGATGAATTGATGTTTGGCTGATACTTTCTGCTGAGTGTCAGCTCACAAGGCCCAAGTTTCCCTACAAACAGGCAGGGGGGCCATCTCCCGCATCTACGAGATGAGCTGAAGTGGGGAGGAGCAGGCCAAAAGCCGATGCATGATAGGAGTAAAAGTGGTGGTAGAGGCAGGATCTGGCTGCTCCCGTGTCAACCAGTAGCCTCGCTTTCACCCCCATTCAGTCTCATCTTATCGTAGACTGGGGACGATATTTTTGGGAGGTGGTCCCCACCACCGTGGGAGGTGCGGGGGCGGTCCTTAAAAAATCCATTTGTTGTGGGGCGCCTTCTTCGTCCGTCCCTACTTCACCAGGGTCGGAGTATTCGGCTGAGGGTGCGTTGTCTTTATCGCAATTATCATCTATAGAGGAGACATTGCGGCGCCATTGGGTAGCTGTTTTTCATTGGGCAGCTTAAAGGTGTTGCCATATGTCATGAATGGGGCACTGATGATTACATGCTGAAAACTCCCACGGATTTATGGAGATCAGGTTGATATTTTCCTTAGCAGGGGGTGCCTTTTGGTGGGGATCACCCTGGGCATAATGGTGTTGGTGAAACGGTGTGGGTGGGGTGGGTGGGAGGTATCCATGGTTTTGGTTGTTGTACTTTATGCATCAGGACTCTGCTCACTGCACCGATGTGTTGTGGGGTGATGAGGGCGGCGAGAAGATGCCTGACTTGTTGAATATCTCTTTCAAGGTCTCCCGTTGGGTCATAGATTGTGAAATGTTCTCTTACAGTGCTGGGGAGGGTCCTTAAAAGTGTTGAAAATATGTTGTTCCCGGGTGGCTGCGTTGGCCTCTGGGTAAGCAGCGGTGACCAGTCGCCAAGCCCGGTTGAGGGTGTCGTCCAGGTCGCTGTTGTAGATGAGGACGTTGAGCTGGGACAAAACTACTACATTTTCCAGTGATGGTGTGACTACTTGTGTCACAGTTTGTCTAAATTCTGCCCAAGTCAGCTCGGGGACGATCTTCGTGGCGATAAGCAACACTGCTTTTCCGAGGTGGGGTAGTGTTACAGCTATCTTTTCCTTGTCATGTTCAATTCCAATATCCAATAGTTGTTTAATCATACACATGTATGTGTCTATATCACACTGTTCAAGGTCAAGTTTTGGCAACTGTACGTGTGGTTTGGCTGCCATTTTGTCAGATTTTCCCTTTTGATTCCCAGTTGTGCTTCCTTCAGACCGGATTTAGAACCACCGCTGCCACCAGTGTTATGCCACGTCCTCAGAGATCAACTTCTTGCTTTCTGAGTATGTGGGTCTGATATTGGGTTCTTTCTAAGACTGGGTCCAGAGCATGGAACCAAAGGAACAGGGCTTAAAAACTCAGGCTACTCAGTCTCACATATATGTTACACACAAAGAACACAGTGAATTGACACAATACAATATGATAGATTACACATACTATATGAATTATAAGGATCTGAGTCTCGGACTAATGGGCTGGTAAGATAACTGTAGGTGGCGCCCAGGTGTGGGAGGTGTCTCGTCTGGTGTGTGCTCTCTGAAGGAGCACAGGATCACTATTTTACTCTTGATCGTTCGGCGAGGACTGATGGGTGGTGTAGAGGGAGGCCTTTCACTAGAGGGACTTCCGTTGCTGTGTCGGCCTTCGGGGCTGGGGCCGAACAGTCTAGTAGGCGTGCTTCCTTGTGCCTGCCCTTGGTGGAGGACTGTTCGCCAGCTTGTCTAGGGAGGTCTCGTACGGGAGTTCTGGGAGCGTCCCTCTTCATCCGGTGTCTGCGGTCTTGCCTTTATCGTCTGCGGTCTTGCCTTTATCGGGAGTCTGACAGGAGCTGCCTGCGGTCTCTCCTTTCCAGGGAGCCCATCTGAGGTTTCCTGCTGTCTCACCCCCTTCGGGAGTCTGACAATGACTGGTGACTTAGGGGTGCTGGTTGTAATGAGTGTACCCCAGGACTCACTATAGAGCCACTCCAGACCTCCTCCAGCAGTGACTCCACTTGGGAGCCTGCTCTTCCCCCTGTGGTGCGGGGAGAGCGAGAGGGATGTCCCGCTCGGCCCCTGGAGGAGTGAGGTGAGCAAGGGGCGTGACCGGCTATAGGTCCCGAAGGTTCAGCAGATGAAGCCAGCACGGTGGGTGCCGCTGCGGTTCTGCCTGTAGGGTGGTGTGCTCGAAGGGCACGTCCTTTCCTCAAACCTTCCCCTGATGTCCTAGGCCCCACAAGCGAGGTCCATACGGTAGACGGCACCCCACCGACTGGCATGGTGGGTGCAGCCACGGTTCTGCTAGTCACTGGGACTGCAGGCGAGAGGAGCACGGTGGGTGTCCTCTCTCCAGCGAGCACAATGGGCATCGCCAGTCCTGCTCAGGGCAGGGGCTGCAGGTGAGGGAAGCACGGTGGGCGTCCTTTCCTCAACGAGCACGGTGGGCGTCGTTGTGGTCCTACTTGGGGTGTCTACCGGCACACAGATCCTGCCCTGATTCCGTTGAGCGCTGGTCCAGGTGGGGAGTAATGCAGCAGGGCGACGTACTTCTAGTCGATTCTGGTGAGGGGAAGAGAGGCGCGTGGTGGTTGGGGACGTATGTCCGTCTTGTCCCGATCGCTCGTTCTCTTCTTGCGACTCTATATGGTCTGCCCTTGGTGCTACCCCATACCTATTTCGTATTTCAGAAAGTATGTGAGGCACTGAAGAAAGCTAAAATGGAGAAAGACTCAAATAACTGATGGGCTGCACAGCAAAAGTTGAGATATGAGGAAAAGAATAGGCATGAAAGTTGTGGAGACTGGCACTAGAGAAGTATTGGAAGTCAGGTATTACAGTTTCCTTGTGCCAAAGAAAAGAGTGCGAAGAAGTACGTGGCAATCAAACGGATATGTGTCTTTTTAGTGAAATAAATATTGTAGGATACTTGACAAAAATACGAAAGGTGTCAGAGGAAACAGTTCATGAGGAAGAAGGGGGCTTTATGAAAAGGAGGGGATTTGTAGATCAGATATTCGTTATAGGATGTTTACTGGAAGAGTTCATGAAGAACAGACAAAAGGTCTACGATCCCATCATGGATTATGGAGAAAGTACATGAAGAAATAAATTGAGAAAGAATATAAAAGGTGCTGAAAATATATGGAGGAGATGGGAAGTTGCTAAATTTTGCTCCTTTGAGTAGGTATGGCTGCGCAGAGGAAGTAATGAGTGTAGAAAGTGAGTTTTTTTCTTTTATCTGAATATTGAACTGAAACAGAGATGTGTCATGCCTCCATGGTTGTTCGGTAATATATATAGATGGTGTAATAAGAAAAATACAAGGTAAGGAAGTAGATGTTAGACTGTGTTTCGCGAGAGAAGATAGGGTATGGACATCACCTGTATGGTTTTTGCTAATTATACCGTAGCCCGACTTAAGTGAAGGTGAACGGGAGTTGCAAGACGTGATGAATGAGTATGTGTGTGTAACAAACGAAATCTAAAAGTGGACGCAGCTAAGAGTAAAGTTATGGTCTTTGAGAAAAATTAAGTCACGGAGTAAATAGTTGGGCAGGATGGCTAGGAAATGGAGAATGAGTGCCTTGAAATATTTAAGCTGAATGATGAGTAAGGGTGGATGTTTAAAGAATGAAGTCCACGAAAGTGTACAGCGGGAAAGAAAGGTCATTGGTTCGCTGGAATCAGTGATATGTAATGGGGAAAATGAGCATGGAAGTAAAAAAAAAAAAAAAATGCTGCATGACAGGAATGTGATCCCCGGTCCAATATATGAAACTGAAAGCTAGACCTTGTTGGAAGGTCACATGTCAAGAGTGACTGCGGTGGAAATGAGTAGTCTGAGAGGAGCTTTTGGAGTTAGGTGGAGAAACAGACAAGCAAATGAAGGAATGAAGGAGCTCAGTGGTGTTGATATGGATATGCTGTCAGTAAAGTGCGCTTTGTGGGAGCGTGACGAGCAAACGAGAGTCATGTTATCACAGTTTCCCTCTGATATATCAGTAGCAGGATGAAAGTAAGAAACTGGGTGTTTCCAATGGATGAAATCTCCTGAGATGATTTTCGGATATTGATTATATTTAAGATTCGCTCAGTCAGTATTGTGATGCACATATTATGAAGCGAAGAGAACCAAAGTACATAATATAGCTCAGGGTTTGCTTGAGCAACATAGGTTTCAACGGTATGCGACTGCTGGTGTAAAGCGAGGCGCCGTAGCATTCATCGCTGTCAACCTGCCGTGTCGACGAAACTAGATCGATGAAAATTGGTTAATGATGAGATAATTAAAGCCAGAAATGGAATGTTTTCCTTTGGTGATTTCACCACAAAACATAGCAAAAAAGTTAAAATAAAATTAGAGGCGGGATTTTCGGTATTTAGTTGCTAGAAGTGATGCCAAAAAACACAGTGTTACAACGGAAAATCTTTCAAAATTTGATATCATAAATGAGGCCATCACCGATTAAAGACGAACACCCACTTGGAAAGCTCAAGATCCCAGGGGGTTCCTCCGCCTTCTTTAGTAAGTTTTTAGTTGATTAAAGAAAAATAATAAATGAAATGCATTATATGCAAAAAGAGCTTCAGCTCTGCTTCACATAAGAGTAAAGTTATTAGCTTCTGCTTAGCGTGACTGTAGGGTGGGGTCGGGCCGGGCCGCTCATTTCCAAACTTAACTGACAGTAGCCTAAACATCTCTCGCTTGCTTCGCTCGTTCGCTCGTAATCAGTGACCAAAATAAAATACTCAAGCTGTTACCTCACCTGTAAAGGACTATCTCGAGATTGTATCTCACCTTTTAGGGGGTAGAGGTTTTCATTAGCTGATTGAAATTAATATGTGGTAGCCGGAGTACAACCCCCAAACTCCCAAAAGAGTTTATTTATCCAGAAACATCATAATGGCCATTCATTCCTTTATGCTCTTCTTGCTTGTTAGTAACTCAGTAACATTCGCCATTTGCCATGTTGCTAATTCATTAACTTTTTTTTATAAACATCTAATAGTTTTCTAACCACTCATAATCACCTGGCTGTCTGCTAACCGTCAAAACAACTGACGTTTCCAAACCCATCAGTAAATCATTATAAAGAAAAATCATATGAATATCTACCATTTATCCTCCGACCGTCTAATCATAACTCTATAGGCATCTACTACCATCATCGATTTGCTATTACATATTGAAGTACAACTCTTTGATCGACGGTCTTCCTCATACTGCTACAGAATTCACTTGAACGCGACTTGCTTACTGTATCTGAACGGCCCACTGCTAATCCTCTTATAGAAGGAACAGCTTTGGCCTTTAATATTACTTAACGCCAGATGATTTTTTTCAACTAAGGGTAAGTCAAAGGAATCGTATCGTATCGTATCATTTATAAAGGCTCCAATATACTTATATGTGTCGGCCTTGGACACCTTATGGTGGCTCTCCTTGCTGTAAGATCTTTGGCTGCTTCTCTATTCAGTCCCCTCTCCCAGAAGTCACACTATGTCAATGACCTTGTCCCAGGGCTTTTTCGGTCTTTCTCCCGCAATCCTACCCGCGACGTTCACACTTCTCACCTTCCGCACAAAACTGTCATCCTCCATCCTTATCACAGCACGAATGCACTCACTACAGCCCCATTCTTCCTCTCCATTCTTCAATCGTAAACCTAGTCCTCCCAGGCTTCGCATTCAAGGACGCATTACACACCCATCTAATCATTGTCATTTTTGTTCGATTGAGCCTACGAATATCCTCTTCCTTTACTGCCCAGGTCTCACTACCATACATCATTACACTCCTAACACATGCTCCACACAAATATCCCTTAGCACGGAGGGAGAGCCCTCTCAGTGTCAGGAGAATCAACAGCTCCCTGAACTTCTTCCAACCACTCCTGATTCTAGCCACAGACCTAGCTCCAGCCACACCTCCAGCACATGACATGTTTCCCGAATTACAAAAATCTTCCACACACTCTAGAGACTCACCACCAAGATTAATCCTTTCATGCCTGACACTCTTCACATGCTCTCCCCGACACACCGCACATACTAAATCAACATTATCTCACAGTCTACCTGTTATAGCATTACATCTCTTATGTATCCACTTATCACAAATACCGCACAAGATAATTACTTCCTACACCCTTGTGGCAAACCGCAAATTGTGCTTTCACTGTATCGCCACCAGCCCTAGATTTCATCACTTGTTTTATCCACAGTTACTCACAAACGTTTGTGTCCCATTCCGTCGTCCATTTCCTGAATCTTTCCTCCGCCTCTCTTGCATTCTCTACAGTCAACACCAAGTCACAGTATACAACATCTCCCATGGAATTCCATTTCTGAAATCACATGGGAGAGCTCCAAGCACCATAACAAATAATAAAGGGCTCATAACTGATCCTTGATGCACGCCTATATTCACGGAAAACTCATCACTCTATTGATTCTTACCTGGGTGCGAGCAGTCATATACGTAGTCATAACCACTCTAACCTGCCACTTCTCGATTGCATGCTTTCTCATTGGCCACTTCACCACTTTCTCTAGGGACTCTGTCAAAGGCCTTCTCCAAATTCACAGAAACAAAGTACAGAACCCTCTATAATTTTCCTGAAGTTGGCACATAATGAATATTGCATCAGTGATCCCTTTGCCTGGTATAACCAAAACGGCAACTCAACAACATTCACTTTTTCCTTACTCATACTTTCAAGGATTCGTCATTACCTTCATTATCTAGTTCAAAAGCATTACACCTTTGTAGTTTCCTCTCTCCGGGGAATCACCTTTCCCCTTGTAAACATCTGCAGTCACACTCTTCAGCCAGTCATCTAGAACAACGTACTCATATACACTCGTATTTATCAATTCAGTAACTAACCCCACTCCTATGTCTCCTGAGGTCTTCAGCATTTCAGCAGTCGACCCAGACACGCCTGCCGTCTTTCCAAACTGCATCCTGCTCACAGTAGCAACATCAGTCAAGGGCCAAGGACGAAACACTGGTTCCACTGACAAACCGTCCCTATTCCAAACTCTTCTTTTAGCAACCGGTTATAATGCTCTCCAGGCGTCTTTAATAACCTCACTGTCCACCACTACAGTTCCCTCATCTTTCTTCACACATTGCTCACCTATGATATTTCTGTTCCCTCCACATCTAATCTG
This sequence comes from Birgus latro, assembly GCA_018397915.1. Lineage (NCBI taxonomy): Eukaryota > Metazoa > Arthropoda > Malacostraca > Decapoda > Coenobitidae > Birgus > Birgus latro. The sequence continues at coordinate 47,437 of JAGKTI010003146.1, read as the reverse complement.
CCACCTTAAATACCATATTTCTATTTTCAGAGCTATTTAGGTTATCTACTAATGTGAGTGTTTTTATTGGTACCATTAACCGAGCCATCGAGTCGCCTTCATCCTCCAGGGTGTCTCGTAATCCTCAAACCCTTCGGAACCATCCAGATACAGTCCGTCCCCTCTTCAACTCACTATGCTGCAATCCTGTCCCAGTTGTTCCTGAGGAAGGTCCAGGCGAGGGTGTGACCGATATCGTTGGAGGCCACTGCGTCGAATACCATAGCGGAGTCCATTTTCCTGATGCCGCTACCCTCAGTAAATGCTAGCTCCAGGGTCCTGCCGAGGATACAGGGGGTACAGTCAATAGTTTTTTTTTAACATCATCATTAGTACCATCGATGACATTACGTTCATTAGCACCAGTACCATTAACACCATTATCTTCAATGCCAATATCATAATCATCAACATCCGTATCACCAACATCATTACGAAACTCAAGATCAACATCATCAGCATCACCAACTCCGTCATCTAAAACATCATCAAAATCATCAGCAATATCATCGTCAGTCATCATACTTATTCCCATTATCATCATTATCATCATCGTCATTAGTGTCGACATCATCGTTGTCGTCATAGTTATCAGCAGCAACAACAACAGCAGCAGCAACAGCAACAGCAGAAGTACCATCATCATCATCATCATCGTCATCATCAGAGTGATCTATAGGAGAGAGTTTCACTGGCAGAAAGCCACCTCTCTACAAGAGGTGTTTTTCCACGATCAGTTATCACTGTAATGCTGCCGAGTTAGGGCACTGGCACTAGTAACGTACTGAACACTAGTTTGCTCATAATGTACAAGGTTAATCAACGAAAAAGAAGCGAAATAGGAGAATACTTTTTTCACAAATCTGCCG
>JAGKTI010003146.1:16019-36509 GCA_018397915.1 Birgus latro | reverse complement strand
ATCTGGCGACCTCGCCAGAGCAAAATCTCATTTTCCCCTGACATCTGGCGACCTCGCCAGAGCAAAGTCTCATTTCCCCCTGACAGGGTACTTGTAGAGGGGGGGAGGGAGGGGGGAGGAGTGATGGAGATAGTGGAAGAGGGAGGGGAGGATGCGGCGAGGGTGTGGAGAGCGAGTGTATTTGGAGCAGGGGTACTGGTAGAGGGGGGGGAGGGAGGGGGAGGAGTGATGGAGACAGGGGAAGGGGGAGGAGTGGAGAGCGAGTGTATCTGGAGCACTGTACGAACGATATTTATATAAGTGTTATATGAATGGTGACGGATAATGTCTCCTAACCACCACAGTGTCGATTTATCCATGTTACTAACATTTATATTCAAGTCATGGAAAATACTTCATAGCGATGGAGGTGAAAAAGAAGCTCATGTAACACTTTTATATTGATTACTTTCCACACTCTGCCTACAGACATACGATTTTCAGCATTAGCGAAAAAACGTGGATGATGGCAGAGCATGACTGGGAAGAGGAGAGTCGGGTGGGGTGAGAGATCAGGAAGGGAAGTGATTTAACTTGTAAAATAAAACTGTATACTCGCAAAACACGCACTGTCAGTTTCTATGTTTGATTAGTGTGTACGAGTAACTGACACCGTAATTAATGTTTCCTTGCAACCTCACCTTTAGGACTCCAAACGTTCAATAATATTTCACATAATACTTGCTGGCAACATCAGTCCAGTCCAAATAATCCTGTGCGTCTGTATCCGTAACGAAGAATCTTCATATACCAATGTCATACGTTTCACAATAAAGTTATTACCTCACCTGCAGCAAATTAATATTATCATTAGGGAATATGTTCACGACTTATCTACGAACACATTTCTTTAATATTAGCCATTTAAACCATACCTCTCAACTCTATAACCATACAATGTTCCCAGATCAACAAGCCCGTATCACGCACGCTGAGAGGGACAAACTTCTGCTGTCGACTGTACATACGTCCCATTATAACATGAGAACTTTGAAAACATACACTGTAGTTCTGACCAAGGTAGCAGTGGCAATAGTGACGATGTAGACTTCCAGTGTGATAGCGATAACACAGAACCTATTCATTTTTCTGAGCATGAACTAAATGATGTAAAAGACTTACACTTTGCTAAGGAGTCTGCTGAAAATTTAGTTTCCAGATTTAAATCCAAATTTGTTATTGCCTGGCACATTATTGTCCTGTGCTGGAACCGAGAAAAAGATGTTCAACTTTATTAAAAAGAAGGAAATCTATTTTTTTTTTTTTTTTTTTTGCACAGACCCTGCTGGATTAAATGAAAAGTCATTTGCAGTGTTAATGAATGGAGACTGTTTATTGATTCATCGTAAAGAAGTGTTAAGGCAGTTCTTTTACACAGTGGTATCACGTACGCTTCTGTTCCTGTTGTTCATTCAGTGCACGTCAAGGATAGTTATGAAAACTTACTGGCGGTTTTAAATAATGATAATTACAAAGACCACAGTTGGACGAGTTGTGAAGGCTTAAAGGTACTTTGCTTGGAGAACAATTGGGCTACACAAAGCTTCCGTGCTTCTTGTGTGAACTGGATAGCAGGGCCATGAATCTCCACTGAACTCAGAAACAACTGCCAATTAGGAAACAGCTTTCACCAGAGACAAAGAATACTGTACGAGAATATATGATTGATTCCAAAATGGTTATTTTACTCCTTCCAAAATAAAATTAGGCAATGATGCAGTTTGATAAAGCTTGCCACGAGACGGAGATAATTTTAAATATATGTGCAAGAGGTTTCCAGGACTGTTGGATGCCAAGCTCAAAAAGGGTATATTTTTTAGATCTGATATAAGGAAACTTGTCAAAAATGCAGATTATGAAATCTTTCTTCTTACTGTAAAGAATGAATCATGGATAGCCTTGAAAGATGTCATTAAAAACTTTTTTGGTAACTATAAGAATACAAACTAAAGAGGCATTGCATGCAGAATGCTGGAAAGTTCAAGGCAGTGGTAGTCAGGTGCAAAAAATGACGATTGACTCTCCTAATAATAAGTGCAAGGGCTTTCAGAGTAGAATTTGTGATACACTTGATATAATATAATTTAAGGGTGCTGATTCCAAATCTGTTGTATGACATTCACGATTTTTTGTCATTAGCTCAGGAGAACCCATTAAAAAATGGGTTCCATTTTAGCGATAATAGTATTGTTTTTGTGGGCTGATATAAATATATAACTAATTCTATAAAATTTTTAGATTGATCTTGTATTTTTTTCTTTTCGAACAAATATAAAACATTTTTAGTAACAAATTAAAGACATGAGCAACTTAATACTGTTAGGTGGTCCTTAGTTTTCAACTTAAAAAAATTGTTTCAGCTGCTGCGGGACTTCATTCCCATTGATCATAATATGGTGTATGCAAATCTTCATGCTTATTATATATTTTTAACTGGTGTCGCATCGTGTTCAAAGTTATACTATTATGGCGTAATGTTAATATGCCATTGGGTTACCTAGGTCCCGCTCTTGGCAGAGTATTAGCCTCTAACTGGGGGGGGCGTGTATAATGGGAACCCAACTACCACTCATTGTTGCCTAGTTTTATGGCTTGTAATTGCTGCCAGCCGTAGCCTTCTTCGCTTCTGGATACACTTGCCTGTGTTGCTCAACGACCTGGAGAAGAAAGTGCCGTTGATCTTCGTTCTTGGTTAACACAGGATTAAACTCTTGAATCCGCGCTGCCCTTTTTTCAGGAGAGTTGTTACCTGTAGCCCCTGGACGATGCGCTCAGCTTCCTTGTAATCCTCACGACTTTCTCATGTCGAATTCTAGGAATGAACGAGGGAGACGAAGCAGTGTGAGGATCTTCTTGGTGTTACTGGTCACAAAACGTGAAACTGTTTTCTGAATCAGTGCTGTTGTCTCAAGTTCAACTGTTGCTCTCTTTAGTTGTCCTTTGCTTCCTTCTTGGTTAAGAGCCATCACCATTTTTCGCTTCTCTTTATGGTTAACAGTTGGATCAAAAAGGGCTAATCCAACTAATTGCTCTGACAAATACCTTAAGGGACGACTAAATGCTTTCAAGACTTATGTCCTTACCAGGATAGTGACAGTTCCTGGAGAAGCCTCAGGTCGTTTGCTGGAGCTAGAGCTGCTTTTGTTGCCATGAACCACGATTTCAGGTATTGCGTCATGAACGCAAAAAAACCGCTTCAATCCTCGGCCTTACTTCAATGTGATGCGCTGTCTGATGATGGAAAAGATAGACTTTGATGCTGTACATAACGTTAGCCACCCATCTGGCAAGGTGGCAAGCACCAGGATGCTGAAACCGTATTCCAGGGGGCGGTACACCACCCAAGACAACAATGGACAGTTCTAACAGTTCTCGATAATCATCTCGAGGTTGACTTTCTTACAACTGTTTCATACAAAATACTATGAGCTCATTAAATTTCCCGCTATAAATCACCGGCATTTCCTCATTGTCTTTAAAGGTCTGAAAGCGTAATGTGTCCATAGTATTCCACTTGGCTTTGAACTGCTTGAGTATGTGAATGTCGGGATTAGAGGAAGGCCCAAGGTAAATGGTGAAGGCCTGTTGAACAAGGATGTGATGCCGACAAGCCAGGTGGAGGAGATCCTTGTGCGACTGTCGTTAAATAAGGTGCAAGCCCCTGCCCGCAATACGGTATTGCTGGCAGTCGTGTCGAGAATGCCATTCTCACCACATGTTCAGATATACCCGTCACTCAAGGTTTCAATGATGACGTTGGCCATGGCCTTTCCTGTCCCTGATTCCAAACTGTGTACATTCAAAAGTTTTGAAACTTCATCACCTGACGCGAGAATTGGAAGGCGTTCAGCGACATTTGCTCCTGTTACATTGGGTATTAGTTTTCCATCGCACTACAAGCGGCACAGATGGATGAATGATTTCTTCAGGCATTCCGAATATTCCCTCCGACTCTTGATTCGATCTCGGTGGATACCTTGCCTGTTGATAGTATACATTGTTGGGTATTGTTCACAGGCAAAAATGGAATCAGAAAACAGATGGAGTGCATCACGGTCTGAAGTCTTGGTCCGATCTAAACCAGCAGCAACTGGAGAACTGACAACTATTTTTCAGAGGAGGAGCTGCAGCCGAAAGGAAGAATCTGCTATATCTGTATAATCATCATCTGTTTCGTCTTCATCACTAGCTGGGCTTTCCTCAAACTCCACACTTTCCTCTCTTACTGCTCGATAACATTCCTCATGCTCTCTCCTTTCCTGTTCAGTCTGTTGTCTCTTACTGTCTTCGTTCTTTCCAGTGGAGTTTGACATCAATACCCAACATAGAGCCTCGCCTCCCTTTCTCCATCTGAGCCACAAGAAACTCCTTGTCCTCACGATTTTTATATGAGGTCGAAGGCATTCGTGTGTGCAGTGTCAAGATCTGTCATCTGTTCTTGGAAGTCCTTTCTCTTCTCTCTTTCTGTATTCTGGCTCTTACTCCAACTTTCTCCATTCATTATAGAGAGACTCGATTTTGGGGATACGAATCCATGGTTCAGATGCAGGAAAAGCGAGCTCTCTTCCAGAATCCCCCTAGTTTCTCACACAGAGCACACGCTGAATCCCCGTATCCGTGTCTGTTCGCATCAGACAGAAAAGTCGCGCTAACACTTCTCCACAAGAAGTTAACTTACTTCTAAGTAGCCTTTCACTTGGTTGGCCAAAAAGCCAAATTTTGGTTTTGTTCCTGCTTTTCATAAATGGCGTTGACAATTTCACTTCAGGCATAGTAAATATGTGCTTAATAACTCAAAAGGCAAATCCCTGAAAAAGAACAAATACGGGTATTACTAGAATGTAGCCTTCCGTGAAGTAAAGCATACACTTTTTTTTTCAAATAACATAAAGGATTATCACAACGATAATTTTGCTTATTAGCCTTTGGGTAACATGCGGCACCAGTAAAAATCATCCAGTTTGGCTAAAATTTGGTGTCGTCAGAGTTTACACCTAAACTCATAATATTCACTGCCGGCAGACAAAATATTCCAGAATTAATTTTCCCCCTTAGTAATAAGGTCTACCCTATAAGCACAAATTTACTATGATATTGTGACAACATAGGGAATATTTGACGATTGTTACACTACAGCAGTTTTCATGTAATGTGAATGTTTTTTGTATGGAAAGACGGAGACAAGATACACAAGCTGAGAACAGTCATTGAGGAGCTTGGTGACTTTGGAGTCTTCTCAGATGACACCACTTATGAGCTTGTCAACACTGCCACAGAAGACCGGGCTACAGATGAAATAAAAGAATCTCTCTTCAATGCTGAAAACCTGGACAAAGATCAGCTCCAAACTTACACCCATGAGAGGCTTTTTCCACCACATGAAGGATCCATACATAAGAAATTCCACGATTCGATGAACAGATGTAATCCTGCAACATTGGCCAAGTTTTACGATGTTACACAACATGATACCCAAATACCATCTCTGAAAGCAGAGAGGTCTGTTCTGAAAAGGTTAGTGATCAGCTATTTAGCAGGAAGGGATGATGCTCTTGATATATTGAAGCATGAGCTGATCCCTGTGCCTTTATCACTGGCACAAACAGAAGTCTGAAGGAAGGGAAATAGCATACCCTGATGGATTTTTGAAAGGCATAAACATCAGTGATCAATATAAAATCCCAGAAAATGCTAAGCTTGTCACTGATGGACAAGGTTTAGTCCATTCACTAGGAAAACCACAAAATCTTCATGCAGGAACATTTGGAGAATTCTCGAATAGATTCAACGCATCTGTCTTTGGATATGGTTAGCAATTTTCTGGGATAGATGTTTTTGACAGGTAAGACCAAGTTACCATAAAAGAAGGTACAAGAATAAAAAGGAAGAAAGGCAAAATCATTCGTAGGGTAAATGAACATGGTGATGTGCCGGTACCCAGTGATTTTGATTGCTTCCTTAGTGACCGTCAGAACAAAGCAAATCTGGCCAATTTCTCGTCTCAGGATTTGATTGCAAATGCTCCAGCAGATAAATATATCATCACAGCTGGTGGGCTCAAAAAGTGTGATGATGTGCTCAGCAACTAGACAAATATTGGCCGTGATGATTTGAGTACCACACATGAAGAAGAGGATACGCGGATCATCTTTCACTGCATGGATACTCAATCTGATACAGTTGTTGTTTGGTCCCGTGACATTGATGTATTGCTTATGGCCCACAGTCCTACGATAAATATGGAGATAGTAATGAAAGCTGGAGCTGCCAAACCTCCAAAATATATACCAGTGTATGACGTGTTATTATTTGGGACCAGCGATGATATATCTGTCATTGTTAGCCTTTCATGCTCTGACAGGCTCAGACTTAACTGGGCACACAAGGACAGCATGATCAGTACTCACACGTCATCCTGAACTATTACAGGGACTTGGAAAGGACCCGTTAACACCAGGCACAGTAGCCCAAGTGGAAATACTCATTTGCATTGTGTACAAATGCTAATTCGGTTGATGAAGCAAGGACAACCATGTTCAAGAGAGGAGTAACACAGGAAAACCTCCCACCAACCAGTGATGCTTTAAAACTTCATGTAATGAGGGCACATCTGCAGGCTATAATTTGGCTCAAAGCAGTACAGCCAAAACCTTGTATTCCGTAACCAACTGACTGTGGTTAGAAGTTGGAAAATAATCACTTGCATCCAGTGCTGATCATATTAGAGCCAGCGCCACAATGTTGTACCAACCTCGTGAGTTGTGGTTGCACTGGCACATGTGTGACCCGCCTCTATGGCTGTCGCAACTCAAATATGCTTTGCACTGGAACATGACGATGTAGAGCAGAACGCTTCAAGGTCAATGATAGCACATGAAAAAAGGTAAGAAAAAATTATCATTGCCTTTCCATTCAATAAACGTCCAGCTAGTGTTTACTTGATTGATTTGATACAATATCTATGTTTTCAGTGTACATATAACGGGAATGGTACAGTAGTATTGTACCATTCCAGTTATATCACTGAAAACATAAAGTGTTCAATCTGAAGACCAAAAAGCACTCAAACTGATGATGTCTACTTTGATTACTTTTTGGTCTTCAGGTTGAATACTTTATGTTTTCAGTGTAGGAACAGCTTAGTCTTGCATTTATCGATGGTAATGTTAGTGCCCATGGTAATGGAGATACCTTAAGTTCAAGAATTTTGCCATGGTGCGAGAGTTGATTCTTACGACCAACTGTATACAAGATTGTTTATGTGGCGCTTATCCTTTGAAGTCATTGTGACCCAGGATAGAACAACAGAAAGGTTTGTTGTGGCAGCTTGATGAGCCTTACTTTGAGAATGTAAGGCAGACGAAGGTCTTTTACAGCAGCTAGGTTGGGTTTGAGAGACAACTTTACTAACTGATGGTTCTCTACCAATCCTCTCTTCGCCTCACTATCATTTCACCACGTTATCAGCACAGGAGATAATAAACTGAAGAAGGACTCAAGTGAAATATAGAAAATTGGAAATTATTAGGAAAGTCGTGGCAATGTGAGTTTCCAATTGATCCAATGATATGACACCAATTCAGACTGCTACCTGCTCTACGTCTTCTGCAGGGAGGGGAAGATAAGGTACTGGATGAAGTTCTGTTGTAAAGGGAGTTTCATCAGGGAACAAGGGCAGATTGAAGGCTGTAAGACCGACATAAAAGTAACTCCAGCAACGTGATCCAAAGTGCATGGTTGGGTGGTGGTGCTGACGTAGAACTGGGTTATGACGTCTTGGCAGTCCCTGGCAACAGAGGACTTGTTGTGGTCTTCTTTGCTCTCCACTCTGAATCTTGTCCACTGGTATTTCTTGCTACATTATATTACTTTCAAACTCCGTGTCAAAAATTATTCGCGGTTTTATCCCTTTCAGCTCGAGAACGTAGGCCTAACTTATAAAACTACTTATTCTTAATATCACACAATTTTATTCAGCTCAGGGTAGACGTTCAGATCAAAGAGGTTAAATATAGCCTTGCCTAACCTGTGGACGACAATAGTTATGGACTTTTCCAAAGCTAAAGTAGCATCGTCTCACAGCACAAAGGAGAATATAATATATCACTGGGCTGAAGGGCTTTACCAGCACCTCAGATGTTACTACCACCACAATGGAAGCATTCATCCATCTCTCCCCAGTATAACCATTATTTTCACATTTTCCCTCTCAGCATTATCATCACTACAGTCAGCAACTGAAGCATCATGCTGTCACAGTCGTGGCGTTTCATGTATGAGATTACTATCATAAACATGTTTCCATTTGTTTTTGATATTACCGTAACTTCATCTGATTCATATCATTATATATCATAATTATGATCATCAACTAATAAAGTATATAGCATTCATCAAATTCTTGTCAATGTAACCAGCCAGGAAAAACAAAACAAAACAAAAAACAGCTCCTCTCCACCCCACCCCCCCTCCCAGCACCACCACAACTCAAGATCCCAAAGAGCTCGCAGAAGATGAATGACAGTCTCTGACTCCTGTCCTCTCAAAACACCTTATTCCTTGGCAGCTGTCACATTTAAGAACATCCCCTTCTTTGAGAGCAAAAACATCATGTATTATCTGAGAAATCCGTAAGAGCACTGAAAGCCCAGTGCTCCTACCACCGACATAATCTCGATCCACCTTTTGACCCCTTGAATGAGATGACACATTTGATTAATTTACTGCTACCTCCCCATGATTATATTCAGCTTAAATGAGACCTTTTTCAGTGAGAGGGTTAACAGAGACTACATCTTACACCCGCATGTTGATATAATCTTTTCTCAACTTGAGTAAAAGTGTCTGTCGGTAGCAGTAATTAATATTTGATATTATCCTGGGCATTAAGAGTTAATTAGAGGGTAACAACAATTCCTTCGAACATTCTGGGGCTCACATAATCTCTAACACCATATGAAACAACATTTTACTGAATGAGTTGTTGCAGTCTTCCATTTCTACCTAACAGTCAAAACTAGGGTAATCCATGACCGCCCCATCCCACTCCATTACAACCATCCTATAAATCCCTTATCCACACCAGATCTGTTCCATACCTGGAGAGCAGCCACATCTCCTTTGAACATCCAAGGGATCGTAGAAGACCCTTATTTTCAGAGGTACTGTCTGTGCTGTTGTAGTAGTCCCACACGCCTTCCCACGCCTCCACACCACCCTCCGCAACACCTGTACACAACACGCTGCTCTTCACGTTGGCGGAGATGGAGCTGGGATGAAGGCAGTGAGTTAGAGGACAAGCATGCATACCACCGAGAATTACAGTGTAATAGTATACAGTATAATGAAAGACAAAAGTCGTTTCATGAAATTTTTTGAAAACATCTGAAAAGCTAAAGCTTTGTTGCGCTCTGCTGTTGTCATATCGACGGTTTGTAGCACTGGCAAGAGTTGCCATTTCAAGTAGCTGGTGAGCCGGTGCATGAGAGCATACCTTTTGTTATTAAGCGAAACTAATTTCTATAATGTCTTTACGGCTGCTACTTTCATTTGATATATATGAAGCGTTTCACATCTGTTACCTATTTTACGATTCAGTTAACTACATACAGTAAGTATCCTGAAGGCAATTCTCAATTTCTTTATCTCTTTGGCTGTGGCGTCGTGATTTCCATATTTCTCGCTGGTGTTGCAAGTACGGGAAAAAGTAGGGTATTTTCATAAGCTGTGTTTGAACCCCTTATGCTTAACCAAACAAGTTTCTAATTTAATCACAAAAACTAGTCTCTTTACTAGAATTTCAAACACACTGGAAGTTCGTAGGTGGTCCAGGGCTGGAGGGAGAGCAAATTGAACAGGAGGGGTACTTTCTGCGGTCGGCGAGCGCCGGTTGCCGAGATAGGTGTGAAGCAGTATCGCAAGAGGCCGCCGCTCCAAGTGTGGGACAAGGTTTGGGAGGTGGCTTCCATGTTCTAGCACTTGCAAAAGCTATTCAATAATTTCCGTTTATAAGGATACTTGTTAGACTGTACTGTTGTATAGTAATAAACTACAGGAGCAAAATCAGAAACGCTACTTTTAGCACTATACTACCAGAAGACTCGCCGACATGTCGTAAAAATGACCCCGCTAATACCAATACACCAGTCCTGTATGAGACAGCCCTAGCATGTATTCAATATGGACGGTGGGTGTTAAGCGCCGAAGTGGTGACATGTAGATTGTAGGAGGACGACTGGGCCTTGATAGCAGGCTGTGAAGCCTATGCCCAGAGTCGGACACATAAAAAAAAAAAAAAATGCTACATGGCCGTAATAGTACGATTAATCAAGATGACAAAACAACTGGCTCTTCATAATTTTTGAATTTTCTCAATACATCAGTTATTGTCACTTATTACTACAAAGCAACTTCCAAGGAACTGAAGTAACATAATTTTCGCGAGCGCAGCAAGCGAAGCGAGCAAGCATAGCGAAGCGATGTTTACGTTCAGCTGAGAAATGAGTGGCCCGACCGACCCGACCCTGCCCGACACGACACGGCCCGGCCCGGCCGACACGACACGGCCCTACCGCGATGGTTTTCAGAGGCTAATAACTTTTCTATTATGTGAAATGGAGAGAAGAGACTCTTTCAGCATGTAGTAGATACATGCAATAAATTTTATTTTTAGCTATATATTTACTCATGAGACCAAAGAAACATCTTGTAATCCCAGCTTGAATTGACATGCTCCACTATTAAAGCGATTTAGAGCACTATGAAAGTGACACGTGTGAGGCATGAGTTGTTTCTTATTTTCATTTGTTGAGTGCATGCCCCCCCAGCTTTCGCGTGCACGCGTATGTATGTGTGTGAGAGAGAGAGAAAACGTGAGAAAGTAAATATTTTAGCTCAACTATTCTTCTGTTTTTGTTCAACTACCTCACCAGAAGTGTGGAAAGTTTTCACCAAGATGAAATGATGATGACAGGAGCATGTACAAGCATGTACAAAAGCTCACTCGCTCGTCAAGTGCTCACAAAACGCACTTTACTGGTTACTCAGAGTTGCCACGTGAGTAAAAAGAAATATCCCAACTGATCTTAATGAAATTCGTCAGTTATTTACAAATACATACTTTTCTAACACTTATTACTAGTTGTGCAGTTACAAGGCAAAATTATGTCCAGAATGGCTTACATAGTCATAACTTTCATCCTCATGATTTCCTTGTTATTTCTGCATTTTTTCCCCTGAAGATCTGAATACACGAAAGTGCTCGAGATATTTCGTGTTTCCTTTTTATGTGGTTATCACACACACACACACTCACACACACACACACACACACACACACACACACACACACACACACACACACACACACACAAGGCAGAATATATCTTCAGTAAAAAACTACAATTCCTGTATTATATCTTAACTGAGTGAATCTTTAAAGTCATGCGGAAAGAGATCTCCAACTTCCTATCAGTAGCCTACACCATTCAATCTCCAGTTATTACCAAAGCGGCAAAATGAACAATTATGTATGTATGTATATCACTTACTACTACAGTCACTTACAAGGTGCTGAAGTAATACTTGTAGCTACGAAGAGTTGTCACGTGGGGGATAAATGTAGCATTTGATTATCAAAAAGAGTCTCTTAATTACTTATTTTCTGCCACTTATTAATAGTAATGAACTTACAGGGTAGTCTTCTCTCTCTGTGAGTACTTATCTCCGGTCTTATAAAACTATAGCAATCCAGAACTTCGTAGTTGGCGTCATTTTCATTTTTGCTAATGTTTATCCACTTGATGTGTCACTATTGTCCGCTTATCCATTATTTACACAAATTTTACACTTGTACACATATTTACATATCTCTTCTGACATGCATTTGGAGGTATGGTAGGTATGGGAGCACTTTTCCATATAAAGGCCAACTTTGAACTCAATACAACATAGTCACACACTCTCCAGTTTTAGTTCCTTTTCTTCCTATCACCTCCACCCCTTTGGAGTTGCTGTCAAAGACATCTGTGAGTCGTAGGTGGCACGAATTGGGTGGCTCGGCATGCTTCCCACCCGATTGGGCAGTGGGGGAAGGGGGGTAATTGGAAGAAACAGGGCAACTACCTCACTTCATGGTGGCTGGTGGGCGACTGAGTGATGCAACAACTTCATGCACCTTAGGAGGACACATGTGGCCCACTCATCAAGCATAATCAAGCCTCAGGTGGAAATAAGTGAGTGCTTCAAAATTATTTTATCGCGAGCTTCCAGAAGGACTGTCAGCTGCCATGACAGTCGTACAAGACGGACTATCACACTCTAAGGGTGAACCTCTGAAATAGCTGAAACACATTGTTTCCCAGGATTACCTAGCAAAATTGTCCAAACTATTCTGCATATGAAGGCATAGTTACTGTATAATGATAATTACCTCCCCTGGGACGGAGTCGGGCGAGGTATTGTTTTTGGTCGAGATTGTCTGTCCCTTTGTTTCTTTGTTCGTTAGCAACATTACGGAAAAACGGCTGAATGAAATTACATGAAATTTTCAAGGTATGTGGGCACTGGTTCCAAAAGGAAGTGATTAAATTTTGGAGGTGAGTGAATCTGAATGGTAAAAATCAAGATTTCGGATTTCCAGAGGGCTATAACTTTAAACAGGTTGAAAATAGATATATTTATTATTATCAACGTACAGGAACTCCCATATAGGCTTTCATTTGGTACCAAGACCTTTGACCTTGAATGACCTTGAAAGGTCAAACTCAAGGTCACAGATATTCAGGGAGTTATAACTCGAAACTGGCTGCAAATAAATATTTACTATTATCAGTTTATAGGAAGTCCCATATGGGCTTTTAATTGGTACCATGACTTTTGACCTTAAATGACCTTAAAAGGTGAAAATTAAGGTCACATATTTAAGGTGCTATAACTCGAAACTGGTTGAAGATAGAGAGACATTTACTATTATCAACACAGGAAGTCCCATATGGGTTTTTAATTGGTACCATGACCTTTGCCTTTAAGTGACCCTGAGAGACAAAACTCAAGGTCACGGATTTTCAGGGGACTATAATTCGAAACTGACTGAAGATAGAGATATTTACTGTTATCAAGATATAAAAAGTCTCATATGGGCTTTCATTTAGCACAATGACCTTCGACCTTTAGTAACCTTAAAAGGTCAGACGCATGTCGGGCGAGGTTCGTTGAGCCTGGCACCACTTGTTGATTCTTTTATTAGAATGGCCAACTGAATCCCATAGGCTGAAGTTCGAATACATGATCCAGACTGCCGAAGTCTATGCACAACCCTTCATGGACTTCATAATAAGTACAGTTCACCTACAGCGAGAGCATTGCTAGCTGGTACTGTTTTCACTGTGGTGATTATGTTCTGATCCTGGGGTGTTGTGGTAACACGAGGGCAACCTGAACAATGATGGCTCTCTTTTGTGCCCTCCTCTTGAAATCGTTTAACTCTCGTTTCTATGGTTCTGCATACACTTAATATCTGTGATCTGTTCAGAATTCTTTCCCTGTATATAATGGAAGATCATGCCACCTCTTATCTCCTTAGTAGCTGGATGTATGTTGCTTGCCTTCTCCCTGTCAAGGAGCACAGCGGTTCTGCTTGACATTTTGTGGTATACTGTTGTGTAAGATGAAATAGCCAGGCGATCATCACCTTACTGAATATGGTTTGCATTTCATTCCATACGAAATGCGGACACAATAATTCTCACCAACTGATGTTAAGGCCTCGGAATCTCTTGGGTTCCTTTGTATATCAGCAGCAGATATAGAGCTTGAGAAAGTCAGGCCATCCAGCCACGAGTATGTACGATCGCCCAAATAAGTGATGACTCGCTTTTTTTAAGTTTCGGACAAACTACCTTGGTCTGGCAACGTTCACTTGAATTAGAGTTAGGAGACGGAAACAATCTTTCCCTTCTCTGCAAACATTATTTATGGTGTAAAGAAACTAATCTCGCGAAAATATTAGTTAAGTTTAGCGTTTATTTCTTTTTGGGCCAATAACAATAATTAAGTAAAAAGCGATGATGATGATGATGATGAGATTCGCCACACGGGTGTGGCACGGGCTCAGGGTGGAGAGCCCGTATGATAAAAAGCGACATCTGGCACGTTTCCACTCGTCGCCCGATTCATGAAAGCAGTGTTACCAATGAAGCAATTTTCCCGCTAAATTTAAATGTTTTAAAAACAATCTAGGTGGTATAAATTCAAATATGTCCTGTCTAGCATTGTTTTCCTTAATTTCTCTCTGTCTGGTGGATTTTTACTACTTCTGACAGCAATCTAGCGGGTTTCTATGGTTTACCTTGGCAACACTCCCCAGTAGGCCAAGTTACGTTAGTCAGTGTTTTGTTGTGGGAGGGGTTGGATGCCTCGCCCCTTGTCACGATCCCCTTCTGTTTACACAATCCTTTTCGTCTGAAATTCTCTACGTTGTCGCAGTCTAGCTTTTGACTGTCATCCTCTCCCTGTTTAGTTCCTTTGTGAAACTGGTCTATGTATTACTTGTTGGATTTTCATCGTGTGAATAAATTGACCAATTTTCCTCCAGCAATTGCATTGGTCTCACTAACTGAATACCGGCATATTAATTGCTTCTTGATAGCAACACAGGTGAGTAGGGGTTGTTCTTGGGCACGTGCAATAATTTGTCTGTTTTGGTCTTGTGTTGTTCTAGGAGGGGCTCCATTTGGCAAATGTTCTTTGTCTATATCGCGTATCTATCCGTTAACTGTCCTCGACGTTAAGTTGCCGGGATATTTGTCTTGCTGGAATATTTGCTAAATTAAGAGCAATAATCTGCTTGCACTGACAGGTTACAGCATCGTGTTGACGATCCAACTTGCTACAGCACTCACGGTCTCACGGGTTCTCCAACGTAAACATCCCGCATAGAGATTTAAATGTGGATAGTAATATATTTTTAGATGTGTATTTTTCCGAGTTGATGGCGTTCGTGATTTCGACATTACTATTATCTGTGTGATTTATCTTATGGGGCATTATTTCTTCAGTATTGTTGATTCAGAATGTAAAATAAATATGACGAGAGTTTCTCCGCATTTTAAGCCTGAAACCGTTGAGCGATAGGCTGTGCGTTTCACATACTTTCGTACTGCTAAGCCTCAACTTTAGTATAACTATTTTGGTTTCCTCTAACGTAATGCGAGATATACACGGTAAAAATGCTTATAAGTTGTTTTTTGGTGTTGTCTACCCAAATACTGCTCTTTCCGGTATGCGATATAAGAAATATAACTAGGCCGCGGCAGTTGCCAGATACCACTTTCTGAGCGAAAGGTACTGGGAATCGGGTCATCACTTCTTTGGGTGATTGTACAGCTAGCAATTTACCACGTATGAACCCGGGACAGCATCAATGTGTAGCAGAGGTTTAGCACTGGGGAGGCGGTAGCCGAATCAGTAGAGAGGTGACATTGCAGTCCTAATGGACCCAGGTTCGAATCCCCGCTGGGGCAGGGAACAGTTTAAGGATTTGAATTTCATTAAGTTGACTTTACTGATCTACCAGACGCCCCGCCGACATTTAAAAAAAAAAAAATAGCTAATACCAATACAACAGCCCTGTATGGGACACCCTAGCATGTATTCTATATGGACGGTGGATGTTAGTGCCGAATTAGTGACATGTGGAGGTTTATGGACGTAGGTGAAATACTGGGCCTTGATAACTGACTTTGAAGCCTATGCCCAGAGCCGGACTCATAAAAAAAAAAAAAAAAAAAAAAAACCATTGGCATAGTCACGTGTTCGTTGGTAGTAGGCATGAATGAATGGAGTTGTCAGATATTAGTTGAAATGACTAGGTAATTGTGATGCATGACCGTCGAAAATGGTAGCTAGACCTTCATTTTACTTCACACAGACACTGTCCCAGTTTAATGGGTGGCCAACTGTACCTGTGGCAGAGCACTCATACAGTTTTATGGGTTACACTTAATCTTTGGACAAAACAATTACGCGACTTTTGTCTTTCATCATACGTTGTAGAAGCTTAGAGAGGCAGAGTACAAGACAATGACATATGATCCAAAGTTCGTGTGGCAATTTAGAAACTATACTCGTACGGTTTGAATAAATAAGAAATACTGAAGACAGGATATATTCCGGTAAAGGGAACTGTTAGCGAGCTTTTGTCTGTGACAGTACGTTATAGAGAATTATAGAACTGCAATAAAAATTACTTAAAATTAAAGAGCTACAGTACAAGTAACAGATAAACACATTTACACTGCAAGTAGTACTATACTCCTTTCACCTTAACTTGGCCCAGATTTTTGTTCTTTTATAGATTATTTCACATAGCTCATTGGCAGGAAAGGGCAGTGCAATGGCTTAGCATTCCCTCCATAGCACTTCTTCGTGACAGGCATCATATTCTAGTGTTAATCTCTTGTCACAGCGTAGAATTCAAGATGGGGAGGTGGCAATTTTGGCCTAAGTTAGAGTAAAAAGGGTATAGTAGTACTTGTTCCCTAGGCAGTCTGGCCGAACAGCCCCGAGTCCCTAAGGAAGGCCACTCCCGAGACCGGGTCCTACAGAGCTCTCAAGGAGTGTATGTTGTGTTGTTGGCCTAGGTGATTGTGTGCAATGCAGTCTTCCATAACGTGCTAATAGTATGGGGTGCTGTGTTACATCCTGGACAGGCGTCAGCGACGGAGTCATCGAACCTCTTCTGATAACTTAAGAGGGCTGGATGATGCCCACATCTCAGCCTGGCCAGGTGGACCCTGTCCTCACGAGGGAGATAGGATTCATAAGGATGGATATTAGGAGGCCATACATGCAGCTGTGGGTTGTCTTTAATAGACTGAATGGAGCGGCGAGTTATTTGTGATGGATATGCTTCTGGAAGCTGGTCTGAGGCGGGCAAGGGGGGAGAAATGACAGAATTTGTGTATGATATCGTGTGCTGGGTCTTGTTTTGATGTTCCTTGGTGTGTGTGGATGTGCTTCCATGTAGTGTACTGGATGCTGTGGGTCTGTGGAGGGTGCAGGAAGAATTTGGATGCCTCTCATGTCTAGATGATCCTTGACTTTGAGGATTTTGGTTTCTTGGTGTAGGTGGTCTGTAGGTGTAGTAGCTGTGCAGCCTGTGACTATTTTTAGGGCCTTGTTCTATATGGTCTGAAGAGTGTTATAGTGTGTTGTAGTGAGGTTAGGAGCCCAAGCAGGGCTTGCATAATTCATCACTGAACGTGTATATTGTTTGTATACTGTGGTGGTGGTGTCTTTTGTGTCCAAATGTTGTATGGGCAATTTTTTTTTTTTTTTTATGTGTCCGACTCTGGGCATAGGCTTCACAGCCTGCTATCAAGGCCCAGTCGTCCTCCTACAATCTACATGTCACCACTTCGGCGCTTAACACCCACCGTCCATATTGAATACATGCTAGGGCTGTCTCATACAGGACTGGTGTATTGGTATTAGCGGGGTCATTTTTACGACATGTCGGCGGGTCTCCTGGTAGATCAGTAAAGCCTGATTTAATGAAATTCAAATTCTTAAACTGTTCCCTGCACCAGCGAGGATTCGAACCTGGGTCCCTCGGGACTGCAAGCCAACTCTCTACCGATCGAGCTGACCTCAAGGCATTGAGTTTTGGTGTTAATTTATTTTTGATGTTTGTGACGTGTTGTTTAAATGACATTGATGTATTGTATGTTATATCAAGGATTGTGTGTGTGTGTGTGTGTGTGTGTGTGTGTTAGGGGAGTGTTGTTTATGGTGAGGTGTGGAATGTGACTTTGTTCTGCTGTCCAGCTTGTGAGAAGGGTCACTGTAGATTTGGCTGGGGCTTACACTGCAAGTTATAGAGAATGAATATGTGCTGTAGTGAAGACTGAAGAAAGTTAATAAAATTGTCATCATACGGCATAACAGTAAAAACATTACTACATGACAGTAACATCGCTAGGTCTTCACAACTGGGGGAAGGCTCAAATCATATTCTGGGGGAGGGGGGGGGATTGCTACACTGCGTTCACACATTAAATAATCAAAAATTTCAAAAGGGGGATCAGTGGGGAACCCAAGGGTCTGACTGAGGAATCCAGGGCTCCCCCATGGCTGCGCCACTGGTACAAAAGCGATTCTTCCACTTCGTTTTCAATTACTAGGAAATCTCATGGTGATTAAGTGGGGTCATATCTGAAAACACTTTGGAATCTGACTGTGTCTCTTGACTGAAATGATAATGAATATGTCAGTTTATATGACCGTAAACTGCCACAGTGCACTGTGGACGTTTTCATAAAGCAATGAAAAAGTGAAAATAAATGTCTGATCCTGTAATCTGATCCTGTATTGTCCTGATCTAATGTAGCCTAACCCCACATTACCAATTACAACATAGCTTTATTTCGGAGGTTCCAGTACAGTGTACAGTATGGTGGGTTACCTAATATTCTAGTTTTGTTTTGTTAGGTCAGTTTAGGTTAGACTGCTTAGGTTAGGATAGGCTAGGTTCGGTTATTGGGTTGCCTAAAATTATAGTTTAGTTTTGTTAGGTCAGGTTAGGTTAGCCTGGTTAGGTTAGGATGGGTTAGGATCGGTTATTATAGATTTTAGAAGGCGGAGAGATATGTTTTTGCCTGCCTCTCTGTATGTGTGTGTATTTGTTCCCATTATATCTCAAGAACGGCTTGAGCTATCAACATGAAACCTTCAGGGTATCAAGATATGGCCAAAATCGTGGCTGAGTTCGGTAATGGGCACTCGGGGTTAAGGTCGTCACCAAAATGGCTGCCATAGGTCAACTAGTTTTTATCACGCGCCTTTAACACGATTACATCCCATGAACGCCTTGAGCTATCAACATGAAACATTCAGGGCGTAAAGATATGGCCAAAATTTTGGACTTGGCCAACAGCATATTCTAGGGGGCGATTAGCAATCGGCTCCCTAATGCTTTTCTTTCATTTGCTTGTTTTATTGACCTGTTTCGTTTGTTTGCAAAATGTCCACTAAGTGTTATGACACTCATTATGATATATATAGAAATGTTGTAATTACGAAGCCTTACTAATTTTTACAAGTAAACCGAACATCAGTCATATACAGCCTTTCCTGCTCTGTTCAGTTTGGCCTACACAATCTGTCGGATAAATGTCTCTCGTGTCATTATTTTACTGTTGTACCATTAGTTTCATTTACTCATAATGAGTAACTGTCATAGAAAATGCATAATTAATTTGGTTTAAGAAGTTTTTAAAAAGCTCCAAGATGTTATAATACTGAAAACTATTTGTTTTCTTTAACAACTTACATTCCACAGTGGCTGTATTTTTTGTTCTTAATCCCATCTCTAAGTGAGGAATAATTGTCAGATGATTTCGTTTGGTGACAGCAGTAATAAAATCACCTGACTGAACTGGTTATAGAATTTTGTTGTAAAAAATCGCATAACAAAAGGACTCTCATAAGCAGAGTAAAACTGTATGGAGATAACCAAATAAAAAGAAAAATCATCGTATTAACCCGCGTCAAGGATACAATCAGCGTGCCGTGAGTAGGGCACAGTAGCTAGTCGGGGAGAATTCAATAAAACAATTACCATGAATACTGTATATATGAAACGAAAAAAAAATCTTTGCCACCTTCAGACGATTTCTTTCAGCTTAAAGAGAAAAAGAAAGTTGTGAAACGGTCAATTATTGAGACCTTTTCTAAACCCCTCATTGCATATTTTTCTAAGTCATAAAATCGTCTAGAGGTAGCAAGAATAAACTAAAAAAAAAAAATACTTCATTGGATTCAAGAGGTTAAGGACCTGCTCTTGTTTAGCCAGGCATTGAAGTCCTTAGTGGCTTCCTGCAGACAGTCGGGATGGCCAAGGCGGCAGGTCCACTCTACAGCCATTGATCTTTTAATTTGGTCCGGGTGCGGGTCATCTAGATCGTCTTCATACCCTACCGAGTCGTACAGAGGGGTAAGGATGTCCAGAAGGTAGCGCTGAGGGAGGATACACAGGTCATCACTACCTCTTTTACTTTAGAAAGTCCTTCCTAAGCTGAGTAAAATCATCTGGTGGCACCAAGAATATGACGTAAAAAGTCGTCATCATGCTAAGCTTTAAATACCAAGTTGGTTAAGTAGTGCTTGGAGTGAACAAGAAGGTTATCACTGAACAATGACCACTTAAACTTGGCCTAAAATTGCCATCCCTCCAACATGAATACTAGAACCGTAACAAGAGATGTACACCAGAATATGGCGTTGCTGAAGAAAAAATTATAACTGAGGGGATGTAAAACCAGACATTACTGTTTGATTCTGCCATTGATCTACGGTTTAATTAATAAGCTACAAAATGACACTCCCACATCAACACCCTATCAAACCACTACACTACCACACTAACACACTAGCACACAACTACACTGCCAC
>JAGKTI010003145.1:31020-59977 GCA_018397915.1 Birgus latro | reverse complement strand
TTTGTGATTAGAGGCTGCTTCCTCTTGTTAACCCCATCTCTGTGGAGGTCAGCATAAAAGCGAAGCGGCCGAGAATTAACAATGCATATCCTGGCGAATATTCTCGCCGTCATTGACCATCTGAAAAAAAACCATCGTGAATAATGAATGTGATCAATTTAGGGCTCAGGAAGCATGCCACGGTGTTGACAGGGCCCTTCGTTTTTATGCTGACCTACACAGAGATGGGGTTAACAAGAGGAAGCAGTCTCTAATACAAAATTCATGAGAACCCCAAGAGACCCTGCCCCATCGACCAGCCGTCCTGCCACTCCTCCCCGAGCAGCCAGTGATCCTAGCATCCCTAACCTTTTTCATTCTGATGACCCCAGTGACGATTCTGACTTCGAGGGATTCGTGAGAGAGGCAGAAAAAACACAGCAAGATGTGGAAATATCTGCCGACAGTGATAGTGATGACTTAGGCCCCGCGGGGCCACAGTAGCCAAGCCTCGCCCCACCACCAGTCCCGTACACCACGCCAATCTTCACATCAGTGTAAATGCTTTTTTTTTTTCTTTAATGTTTCTTACCTATGATGTTTTCTCATTAATATCACTGTACAGTATATCAGTTCGTGTTTGTTTCATTTATCATCATAAAATTAAGAGGTAGAGTCGAGAGAAAGAGTGCGAAAAAGTGCTTACCTTGGGGTGATGTTGACCAATTTGCCTTTATTTCATATATTTAATTGTTTGAATTTTGCGAATTTTGATTTTGCGAGGGTTTTTTGTCGACCATATTCTCACAAAATTGGAGGAAGGAGTATTGTGATACCAACTCTAATGTATGGAAGTGAAGCTTGAACGTTGTTGGAGGGACTGAAGTCTAGAGTGACAGCAGTGGAAATGAGTTATTTGAGAGGAGCATGTGGAGCCACATGGAGAGACAGACTGACAAATGAGGAAGTGAACGAGCGTTGTGTAGGTGTGCACCAGATATCCGGGCCAGATATTGCAGTTATCCGGTATCTGGCCGGATATTTCTTTTATCCAGCTGGGTAGGCCGGATAATACAGCCTAGTAAAGGGTCTTATAAACTTCAATCTAAATTACTTCATTCATTATGATACATTTCAACTTGCATTAAGTGATACAGTATAAATCTAGCTTTTCACACAAAATTGTCACTACTGAGTATGTTTAATCTTGAAAACAATATAAATTCTTAAACACAATATATCAAATAAAATATAGCAAGGGGAGGCGGTGGCTCGATCGGTAGAGAGGTGGCTTGCGGTCCTAACGGACCCAGGTTCAAATCCTCACTGGGGCAGGGGACAGTTTAAGGATTTGAATTTCATTAAACCAGGCTTTACTGTCTACCAGAAGACCCGCTGACATGTCGTAAAATTACCCCGCTAATACCAATACACCAGTCCTGTATGAAACAGCCCTAGCCTGTATTCAATATGGACGGTGGGTGTTGGCGCCGAAGTGGTGACATGTAGAGGTGCAGGAGGACTGCTGGGCCTTGATAGCAGGCTGTGAAGCCTATGCCCGGAGTCGAACACATAAAAAAAAAAAAAAAGTAATACCTATGTGAATCAATCTTCAATCAATATAGAACTACTAAGAAAAGTTTCAACCATTGTGATGGATGAAAAGTAGGTAATCGCCACATTTTGGTAACATTCGTGAACGCTTTTCTTCAAAGACATTGCCATATTCTGAATACAGTCTTTCCGAATATACCGATGATGCTGGTGTTGACAGATGCTTGCTGGCAGGTTGCTTCAGAGTTGGAAACTTATCCTTTTCCTTCCAATATTTAAGGGGATGACCATCATCCACTCACTTGATGTAGTGCTGCCTATTTCTTCCTTAGCCTTTATCATTCTTTTTCTGTGCCTGCCCTCCTCTCTTCCTATTTCTCCCATCTTTCTTGTCACTTTTTACTGCTTTTCTTTCCTTTACAGGTGGCTTTACATTGAATGACAAGCCAAATGGTTTCCTGTAAGCCAAGAAACCATTAACAACACTGGGTGGTAACCATATAACCAACCATACGTGCTCCCTACGTGTCAACAAGTGGGTTGGTGGATGGGTAGTGCCCCCCCCCCCCCTGTAAAATAAATAACTTAGAGTCAAATGGCCACCCCTTACGGGATTATGGTGTCTGGCAATAGATAGATAGATAGACATTTTTCTCGTGCTAACAGGGGAAGCTATAGATATCTGTCAGCGTCTTCAGCTGACTCAACTAGAGAGACGTATTTCTCCATAGGTATCTTTCTTTTTAAGACATTCTCCATATTGCTTTCAGTTCCACTTGCTATTTCTTTAAAGCAAACCATAAAGGCACTACTGTATCTTCATCACTACCTGATTTAGCCGCAAAATTTCCTGAATGTTTTTCAGTGTCGCTATCATTCCTGATTTCATCTGGTGTTTCCACATGCAAAACTTGTTTCTTGTAGACCTTCACTTTCTCTAAAAGCCATGCCTTTCCTTTTCCTCTTTCACTCAAACTCAAAAGCTGTCGCATGAAATGAGGATCCATTGCTGTTGCTAAGATGTACAGTTGATCCTTCATAATGTGGAGTCAAGTTTCAGAGAAAAAACGTTTATGAAGTGATGACAGCAGTTCCTCTTTAGTTGTTTTGACCCCATGATCCTTCTCACCAGTTTTGGAAAGAAATCTTTCCAAAGTGCACATATTGTTCATACTTATTAGTCATTGCAATATATCTAAATTTATAGTACAAAATAGCCATGTTCTCTCCTTATGAGCTCTTAAGAAGTCGATACTAGTTATATTACAAAATTGGCATATTAGCTCTGCACACAGAGTTATGATAAGTTGCAGAAGCATATAGGTATGATAATGAAAGTAATAACTTCATTGTATATCTGCAAAATATATTTTGCTTATTATCTGGTATCCGGCCGGATATTTTTTCAAGTATCCGGCCCATCCGGTATCTGGCCGGATAGCAAAATTTACTATCCGGTGTACCCCTAGCATTGTGATGTGGATGTGGATGTGATAGGAAGCGTTAGGAGAAACACATTGAGGTGGTTTGGCTATATGGAGAGGATGGAGAGTGAAAGACAGACGAGGAGAGTGAGTGTGAGTGAGGTGGAGGGGGGGAGAAGGACGGGGAGCCCAAGGATAAGATGGAGGGGTGGGGTGGAGAGGTATTGAGAGAGGGGGTGTGTGGGTTGGGAGCAGGGCAGTGAAATGGCGGGGAAGAGGGCGACATGGAGGCGATTTGTTTGTGGCCACCCCTTACTGTGGCATCTGGCAATAGATAGATAAGTTTCAATATTTCACACACAAAAAAGTACCACTTCACTTAATATTGTGCACTGCCCTATTTATTAAGCACTTGCATTGTTAATTGGTGATTACAATGGTGTTTTTGTGGCCTTTCATGCACAAAATAGAACGAAAGGCAACTATCACAGCCAGTGTAAATCCTGAGCGACCATTTTGGCTTGTGTAGCTACTGTATCCACTCAAGATTCGTGGAGGTTGCCACCAAAGATATCGTTGTAGTGAAATCATGATTAATTTTTTAACATTGTACCGAGGTAGGGTATAACTATCTTATTATCATTTTAGCGATTATCACGTAATGAGGTGTTGTTTAACGAGGCAGTACTGTACAACACTGAAGGTTTGGCATATCTTTCTCTCAGCCAGCTAGATAACATTTGTTAGACAAGGATGGTTTGTAGCATATTTTGTATGGTAAAAATAATCACAATAGCCAATAAAAGATGCAGTCTTTGTCTGTTGAATATTGTATATTAATTTCTTTGTGATAAACCAGAGACGTTGTTTGGTAGCACCTCTGGATCTACGCAAGTAACAGGAAGTGATACTAGTTCATCATAATGTTGCCTTATTGGGGATGATATAAAGCATTTCAATATTTTTGCAGTCCTATAATCACACAAGAGAGCATGGATTGAAGCTGGATTCATGGGAGAGCAAGGATGACCCCCTGGGACAGCTGTTTTGTGCACTTACCAGGCTCATCAATACCATCACATTTACAGCAGCATTCCTCACTGCCCACACCATCCCAACTCTTACTGCTGCTCCACGTGAAATTCTAAGTGTTGTCTTCAGGATTCTGCAGGTCAGAAACATTGAAGTACATCAAATGTCCATTTAATTTTGTTTTTCAGTAAATTAGTTGTTGAATGAATAAGGTATTGA
This sequence comes from Birgus latro, assembly GCA_018397915.1. Lineage (NCBI taxonomy): Eukaryota > Metazoa > Arthropoda > Malacostraca > Decapoda > Coenobitidae > Birgus > Birgus latro. Next base: position 55,769 of record JAGKTI010003145.1, on the reverse strand, counting down.
AGTTGAGGAAGATAATGAACAGGCAAGGAGTTTAAATGGGTGGATGAAGTTTGTATAAAAATGTACATGACAAGGGTTTTCACCCTTTGTTTAACTTGGTTTTTGATGGAATTATTATCTGATCTGAGTATGTGAAGTGCATTTAAAAAGGAAAATGTTGCACATATATGTGCAGACAGTTTTGCCTTTGTGGTTGAACATGTTTTCCATCACCAATTCCATTAATTTATTCCCCCATGATTCCTCATTATTCCCAGCATCCATACTCTCCCAATCAACTTCTCTACAGTTAAAATCTCCCATTATTATTATTCCATTTCTTCATTCAATTAGCATCTTTAGTTTAATAATGGACTCTCTTTTTAACTGTTTGTAATCTTCTTTTGTCCATGCCTTCATTTTGGGGGGCATATAAAATACTAGTACATCTATCATTTCTCCATAACTGTCCTCTATTTCAATTCCCAAAAGTTCAGCCACGGTATTTTCAGTTTCTATATACAGTATTTTGCTCTTAGATCATTATGGGTTAAAATCATTATACCTCCCCCAAACTTGCTTTCTCTATCCTTCCTCCAAATGTTATAATTGTTCCATCCAAATAATTTTGTATTAACATCTCGGGGGAATTTAGTCTCCACCAAGCATACAATTTCATGGTTATTTTCATTTATATAGTCTCCAGTTTCCCCTTTCTTAGATATTAACCCATCTACGTTATATGATACTCAGATTTACTGCACTGTTTTTATCTTTACTCATTCTGCTCTTTTTCTTATTCATATTCATCCACCTTGTTTCCTTCACTTCTAGTTCCTCTCATACCACTTCCTTACTTTCATATCCATTACCCTCAGAAAAAAAGTTTTACATTCCTTCTCTGTCCTCCTGTCATTTTTTACCTTTACTTGTTCCTTCAAAGATTCTAAAACTTCTCTTTCTTCTTTATTAAGATCCTTTCTTACTATAATATTTTCCATCCCTGCCTCTTTACTCAGTTTCCAGGTCACTTTAAGTATATCATTTACTACTCTTTCCGATGACAGCTTAACTCTTACTGGTCTCACTTCCCCTTTCTTATATGGCCCAATCCTGCTTACTTCCTCAATTTCTTTTTCTCACTTGTTTCCTTTGGGATCAGCCTTCCCCAATACGGTAAGACCTCACTGTAATGAACTAATTGGGGTCCAAACCATTCTGAAAAATGCAAAATTCCAATAAATGTGACACCCGGACTTCCCCCTGCTAATCTGGACTTTTTCCGATATATCAGGCATTAGTCCGGACTGCATGAATGGTTTTTAAACCGTTTTGACTACCATTGCACTACTGTACTGTGTTATAATTTTACTACATTAATGAAATGGTATAATATATACAGTAAGACCTCACTATAACGGACTAATTGGGGCTCAGGCCAGTCCGAAATATTCGATTTTCCGATAAAAGCGACATCCAGACTTCTATATATTGCCAGACGCCTCAATCCCGAACGGGGTGGCCACAAACAAATCGCCTCCATGTCACTCTGTCCCCTGCCATTTCACTACCGCGCTCCCAACTCACACCCCCCTCTCTCATATACCTCTCCACTCCATCCCTCCATCTCATCCTCGGCCTCCCCCTCCCTCTCGCCCCCTCCACCTCACTCACATACACTCTCCTCGTCAATCTTTCACTCTCCATCCTCTCCACATGCCCAAACCACCTTAACGTGTTTCTCCTAACGCTTCCCATCACATCCTCAACCACACCACAACGCTCCTTCACTTCCTCATTTGTTAGTCTGTCTCTCCATGTGACTCCACATGCTCCTCTCAAATAACTCATTTCCTCTGCTCTCACTCTTGACTTCTGTCCTTCCAACAGGGTCCAAGCTTCACTTCCATATGTCAGAGTTGGTATCACAATACTGTCATGTAACAACTTTTTCACTTCCATGCTCACCTCCCTGTTTCTTATCACTGCTTTCAACGAACCAGCAACCTTCCTTCCCTGCTGCACCCTTTCAAGCACTTCACCCTCCAGACTATCATCCTTACTCATCACACTGCCCAAGTACTTAAATTCACTCACACTCTCCATATCCTTCCCATCCAATCTCACTGTACACTCACTGGCTTCACTTCTCTTGAAGACCATCACTTTACTCTTCCCCACATTCACCTTTAGATTCCGTTTCTTACACACTCTCCCAAACTCATCTACCAAGCCTTGCAGCTCCCCTTCGTCTTCACTCAACAACACAGTATCATCTGTAAACAACAGTACAGGGAATTTCCAAACATTGCCCTCTCTCACTAGGGCCACTCCAGCATCCACTGCCCGACCTTTTATCTCTTTTATAACCCCATCCATATACAGATTGAACAACCATGGAGACATGACACATCCTTGTTTCAATCCAACCTTCAAATGGAAAGATTCACTCAGTTTGCCATCCACACGCACTGCATCCTTAGCACCCTCATACATACTCTTCACTGCCTTCAACAACTTCCCATCCACTCCATATATTCTTAATACCTTCCAGAAACCTTGTCTATCCACCCTGTCATATGCATTCTCCAGATCCATGAAGGCTGCATACAACTTCTTTCCCTTCTCTAGAAACTTTTCCACTAAGGATCCAAGAATGAATATCTGGTCTACACAACCTCTTCCCTTCCTAAAACCTCCTTGTTCTTCTCCAACTAATTCCTCAGTAATTTCCCTAACTCTGTCAATAAGTATCCAGCCATATATTTTTCCTATTACACTGAGAAGGCAACTGCCCCTATGATTACCACACACTGCATTTTCCTCTTTTTCTTTGTACAGAAGAATAATTATACCTGACTTCCAATCCTCCGGGACTCTACCCTCCTCCCAAGCCAAACTGCACACCTTCCACATCCATTCTGTTACTATCTCTCCCCCATGCTTTAGCATTTCACCACACACTCCATCAATTTCTGGGGCTTTCCCCATTTTAACTTTCTTCATTGCTTCCACCACTTCCATCCTGGTGATTTCTTCCTCTCTTCTCACAACCCTCCTTCTCCCTGCCATTCCCCAGCCACTTATACTTGCATTACTTTCATTCTCTATGTTCAACAGTTCATTAAAGTGTTCTCTCCATCTGTTTACTTTTCTCCCTTCTCCACTAGTAATCTACCATTTTTATCTTTCACACCCCCACTGACTTCGTTGGCACCCTGTCTAGCTCTCTTTACCTCCTTCCAGAACATTTTCTTACATTCCCTCCACTTTGCACTCAAATTCCTTCCAAATTCCTCATCCACTCTCTTCTTACTCTCTCTTACTAATCTTTTCACCTCTCTCCTCCTCACTACATATAACTCTCTCGTCCGTCTCTCAGCTTCTTCGTTGCCCCTGTTCCTCATCCACTCATTATATGCTTTCTTCTTTTGTGCCACAGCCTCTCTCACCTCTTCAGTCAACCATGCTGTTCCCTGAACCCCCTTTCGTCTTCTCTTCACCCCACACACCACCTCACATGCTGCACAGATTTCTTCTGTGAATACCTTGCACACACCCTCCACGTCCCCCATCTGCTCCAATCTATATTTACCCAATCGCTCCTCCACTTCCCTTCTATATTCAGCCTTTATTCCATCCTCTTGTAACTTTTCTACCCTCCTTGTAACACATACTTCCTCCTGTCTTTCCCTTCTTCTCTTCCTCCATCTTGTTTGGACTCTGATTCTGGCCACCACCAAGTGGTGGTCAGAAAGTCCACTTACCCCTGCTAATCCGGACTTTTTCTGATATATCAGACATTAGTCCAGATTGCATCAGTGGTTTTCACCACCATTGTACTGTGTTATACCTTCACTACATTAATCAAATGGTATAATAATACTGTACTGTGCACTGAAAAACATGTCTTTTACTTGACTTATTGTGGTGAACATAGCTGAAGTTGTCAGGCAGTCCGGACTGCTTTCTGGCTATATCGGACTTTTTCCGATATATAGGAGTTTAGTCCGGTAGCTCCTCGAGTCCAATAAAAGCGAATTCCGGTATACTGAAGTCCGTTATATCGAGGTTTTACTGTACAGTACAGTATAATAATACTATACTGTACACTGATAAACATGTTTTTTATTTACCTTATTGTGGTGAACATAGCTGAAGTGGTCAGGCAGTCCGAACTGTTTCTGGCTTTATCAGACTTTCCAATATTTAGGAATTTAGTCCGGTAGCTCCTCAAGTCTGATAAAAGTGAATTCCGGTTTACTGAAGTCCGTTATATTGAGGTTTTACTGTATTTTTCTTACTTGATTCAAGTCTCTCTCGAGTCTCACAGACCTAACCTTTTCCTCCTCCTCCCTGCTTCCAAATATTATCACACATCTGTTCCTTTCTACAGTTTCTCTCACTATTTTCTCTTATTTCTTGAATATTTTCACTATATTTTCTTCCATTTTTTTCTTGTTCAATTCCCTTTCTTCTTGAATGATTTCCCTTAAGCTAACCACTTCTTTCTGTTCTTCTTCCACATGTGTCCACTTTGCCTTTTGCTCTTCTAACACATTACAGTACTCACCTTCTCTGTTTTATTACTGCTCTCTTCTAGTTTCTTCCTTAATTCGATACACCGTCTCATTGGCCTGTATCAGACTCTGACTAGTGTTTTTATTATTTTCATGCCTGTTTCTTGATACTAGATCATCCACTTTCTTTTCCAGTTCACTTTCTCATAATCAACGCTTTTACTAGATCCATCACATTGGGAAATTCGGGTCCCTCAATGTTTACGTTGTCAGCCATGTTTGAGGTTGATTACAGTACTAAACCAAAAACAGCTGTTACCGAAACATTCATGTATACTCACTGAGTATAGCTCTTCACATTTTTGGTAGACTAAATTAACTTTCAATAATTTAAACTTTATTCAAAACTAAAGAAGACAGGACAACATAATTCCTGAAACTACTTAAGGTTCGTTGAGGTAGGTAAGAGGCAGAGGAGATACGTCTGTTCGCTCTGGCTGCTGTGTGTGTGTGTGTGTGTGTGTGTGTATTTACCTATTTGTTTACCTATTTGTAGTATACAGGAATTGAGCTAAGCTCGTGTTGTCCCGTCTCCATATCTACATTCATCTAATCTAGTTTTAAATACATGAATGTTTTTCGCCTGCACCACCTCTTCGTCTAAGTCATTCCAAATACTTATGCTTCTATTCGGGAAACTGAACTTTTTGAGATCATTAAGACATCTACTTTTCCTCAACTTGAAGCCATGACCTCTTGTTCTTCCATCATCCAACACAAAAAGATCCTCTCTATCCACCCTTTCCAATTCTCTTACATTTCTAAATATCGTGATCAAGTCACCTCTTTCCCTTCTCTCGTGCAATGTTGGTAACTTCAGTTTTTCCAATCTCTCCTCGTAGGTGAGTTCCCTTAAACATGGTATCATCTTCGTTGCCATCCGTTGGACCCTTTCTAGTTTATCAATGTGCTTCTTCAAATGAGGTGACCATACCACCGTCGCATACTCTAGTCTTGGTCTTATCATGGTCACTATCAACTCCCTCAACATATCTTCATCCATATAATTAAAAGCCACTCTCATGTTGGTCAGTAATCCATAAGTTCCCCCAATAATTTTATTTATATGCTTTTCTGGTGACAAGTCATCCCGAATAATCACTCCCAAATCTTTCTCATCCTTTCTTTTACTAATCATCTCATTGCCCATTTTATATGTCCAGTGTGGTCTTCTTTCACTTATACCCATTTCTTTTTTTTTTTTTTTTTTTTTTTTTTTTTCCATTTTCCAAGTCTGGCTCCAGCCGTGTATTTTGTCCAAGTCCTCTTGCAGTTCTTTACAACTATCAATACATTTAATATGTTTCATAATTTTAGCATCATCTGCAAACATACTCATGTAACTATTCAAACCCTCTGGCAAATCATTTACATATATCAGAAACATTACTGGGGCCAAGACAGAGCCCTGGGGTACTCCACTAGTCACATTTCTCCATTGTGATACCTTGTCTCTTATTACTGTTCTCATCTGCCTTCCTATCAAATAATCTCCCATCCACTTTAATAGTTTCCCATGCACCCCTCCAAATGTCCTCAACTTCCACAGTAGTCTCTTATAGGGTACCCTGTCAAATGCTTTCTTAAGATCCAGATAGACACAGTCTGCCCATCCCTCTCTCTCCTGTATGACATCTGTTACCCTACTGTAGAAACTTAGTAGGTTAGTAATACATGATCTTCCTTCCCTAAAACCAAACTGTCTTGGTGTTATCACTTCATTTTCTTCTAAATACTTTATCCATCTTTTTCTAATAACTTTCTCACAGATTTTACAAACAATACTAGTAAGTGACACAGGTCTATAATTAAGTGGATCCTCCCTATCTCCTCCCTTAAAGATTGGCACAATACTTGCTCTTTTCCAATCTTTAGGTACCTGTCCCTTTTCAAGCGAGGTTTTGATAATGACATAAACTGGCCACACTAGCTGGTCGGCACATTCCTTCAGGATCCATCCAGCCACACCATCTGGTCCCATTGCTTTTCTCACATCCAAATCCTTCATCAGCTGTAGCACCTCATCCATGTCAACTGTAATTTCGGTCATTCTCGTCAGCCTGGGTTCCATTTCAGGCTCCCTAAATTCGTCTTCCAATACATAAACCGACTGTAGCTTGTTGTTCATTATTTCACACAAGTCTTCCTCTCTTTCGTATGTTTCATCTCCATCCCTCAGTCGTATTATACTGTCCTTAACTTTCATTTTGCCATTTACAAACCTATAAAATAGCTTTGGCTCTTTTTTACAGTTAGATACAATATCTTTTTCGTATTTCCTTTCCTCTTCTCTCCGTATCCTTACATATTCATTTCTAACCTGCTTGTACTCCTCCCAGGCCCTTTCACTATACCTTCTTCTCACTTTCTTCCATGCTTTTTTTCTTGCCTCTTGTGCCATCCTACATCTGTTGTTAAACCATTCTTTCTTCCTTTCCATAGCTGCAGAAAATTTTGGGACATACTTAGTAACTCCTGTTTTATATACTTCTATCAAAAACTCATATTTCTCATCAACATTTGTGATCATATTCATTTTACTCCATTCTACATTTTGGAAAAAGTTTCTCAGGGAAGCAAAGTCTGCCTTCCCATAATTGTATCTATTTTCTCTGTGTTTTTCATCTCTTTCTCCTTCCCTCACTCCTACCACATCCATCTCAATTACCAGATGATCACTTTTACCAAAGGGGCAATGGTAGGTTATGTTCCTCACATCATTTCGGTCCTTTGTGAATAATAGGTCAAGCCTGGATGGTTCATCAACACCCCTAATCCTTGTGTTTTCTTTGATCAACTGGGTTAACATGTTTTCCATCATCAATTCCATTAATTTATTTCCCCATGATTCTTCATTGTTCCCAGCATCCATACTTTCCCAATCAACTTCTCTACAGTTAAAATCTCCCATTAATATTATTCTATTTCTTCGTTCAATTAACATTTCTAGCCTAATAATGGATTCACTTATTAACTGTTCGTAATCTTCCTTTGTCCATGCCCTAGTTTTGGGGGGCATATAAAAAACTATTACATCCGTTTTTTCTCCATAATTGTCCTCTATTTCAACTCCCAAAAGTTCAGCCTTAGTATTTTCAATTTCTATATTCTTTACTCTTAGGTCATTATGGGTTAATATCACTATTCCTCCCCCATATTTGCCTTCTCTGTCCTTCCTCCAAATCTTATAATTATTCCAGCCAAATAATTTTATATCGACATCTCGGGGCAATTTAGTCTCTACTAGGCAAACAATTTCAGGTTTATTTTCATTTAAGTAGTCTCCAATTTCCCCTTTCTTAGATATTAATCCATCTACGTTACTATACATGATGCTCAGATTTGCTGCACTGTTGTTATCTTTACTCGTTCTTCTCTTTTTCATATTCATATCCATCCCCTTTGTTTCCTTCACGTCTAGTTCTTCACATACCACTTCCTTGCCTTCATATCCATCACTCTCCAAAAAAAAGTTTTACGTTCTTCCTCTGTCCTCCTGTCATTTTTTTCCTTTACTTGGTCCTTCAAAGATTTTAAGACTTCTCTTTCTTCTTCATTCAAGTCTTTTCTTACTATAATATTTTCCATTCCTGCCTCTTTACTTAGTTTCCAGGTCACCTTAAGTATGTCATTTACAACACTTTCTGAAGACATCTTAACTCTCATTGGTCTTGCTTCCCCTTTCTTATATGGCCCTATCCTCCTTACTTCCTCAATTTCTTTTTCCCACTTGTTTCCTTCGGGATCGATCTTGTCCAATATTTGCCTCACCTGATTTGAGTCTCTCTCGAGTCTCACAGACCTAACTTTTTCTTCTTCTTCCCTGTTTCCAAATATTATCACACATCTGTTCCTTTCTACTGTTTCTCTCACTATTTTCTCTTTTTTCTTCAATATTTTCACTACATTTTCTTCCATTTTTTTCTTGTTCATTTCCCTTTCTTCCTGAATAATTTCCCTTAAACTGACTACTTCTTTCTGTTCTTCTTCCACATGTGCCCATTTTGCCTTTTGCTCTTCTAACACACTACTTACCTTCTCTGTTTGGTTACTGCTTTCTTCTAGTTTTCTCCGTAATTCAATATTTTCTCGTTTTAAATTCTGGATCTCCTGGTTCGCTGTCTCATTGGCCTGTATCAAACTCTGTATAGTATTTTCGGTCTTTTCAGGCATGTCTCTTGATACTAGATCCTCCACTTTCTTTTCTAGACCACTAATTCTCATAATCAATGTTTTAACCAGGTCCATTACATTTGTTTCACTGTCAAATCCTGGGAATTCCGGTTCTCGAGTGTTTACCTGGTCGGCCATCTTTAAGGTCGGTTACAGTACTAAACTGAACAGCTGTTCCCAAAATTCCTATAAAAACATTCATGTATACTTAATGACAACTGTTCTTTACATTTTTGATAGACTATAATAACTTGCAATACTCAAAATTATTAACAAGACTGGAGACAGGACAATTCCTGAAAACTACTTAGGGTTTGTTGAGGCGGTTTGAAACACGTCTTCTCGCTGAGGCTGCCACTCCGTGTGTGTGTGTGTGTGTGTGTGTGTATGTGTCTTCTTACCTTCTTACCTAATTGTATCTTTACGGGAATGAGTCAAGCTCATACTGTCCCATGTATTAGTTCATTTTTGTCACACATCCTTAAATTTATGAATAGTTTTGGCACACACTATTTCATTCAGTAGTGCATTCCACTGATCAGTTGCCCTATTTGGGAAACTGAATTTCCTTACGTCTTTATTGCCTTTCTTTTCTTGTTTTTTTTTTTTTAGTGTTCTCTTGCTGATGCTTCCCCATAGGTTATATATATTCATTTATGTCTATTTTCTCTTTCCCTGAGATGCATTTATATAGCATAGTTATGTCTCTGCTTTTCCTTCTCTCCTGTAGCATTGGTAGATTCAGTTTTTCTAGTCTTTCTTCATAGCTTAGATCCCTTAAGCGTGGTACCCATCTTGTAGTTGGCCTTTGTACTTTTTCAGTCTTATCTATGTGTTTTTTGAGATGAGGATTCCAAACTACTGATGCTGAATGGTGTTATCTTTCTCAGCATGTTTTCATTTATGTATGTGAATGCTATTCTCATATTAGCAGGCAGGGTATACATGTTACATAACTTCTCATTGATGTGGTCAGCTGTAGATAGTCTGTTACAAATAATCACTCCTAGGTCCTTCTTCCTTTCTGATATGTGTAGGGTTGAACTTCCTAATCTGGTCTTTTTTTCACCTTTACCAAACTTAAATACATTTTTTTTCGTGTCTGACCCTGGGTAAAGGCTTCAGTTCCTATTCCCAAGTTCCAGTAGTCTTCCTTGGGGCCGAGTAGTCTTCCTGCATCTCCACATGTCACCACTTTGGTGCTAATACCCACCATCCATATTGAATACATAATAGGGCTGTGTCATACAGGACTGGTGGGTGTACTGGTACTAGTGGGGGTACTTTTATGACATGTCAGCAGGTTATCTGGTAGATCAGAAAAGTTTGCTTTTTATGACATTCAAATCCTTAAACTGTTCCCTGCCTCAGCCGGAATTCAAACCTGGGTCCATTAGGACTGCAGGCCGTCTCTCTACCAATTCTGCCACCACCTCCCCCACATTAAATTCCACATTAAATTCCATTTGCCATATATTGCTCCATTCATGAAGTTATTTAATTCTTGTAGCTCTCTGCAAGAATCTGTGTTAGTAATTTTCCTTTGTATTTTTGCATAATAGGCAAATATTTTTAGATAGCTTCCATTTACAGTGTTACTGTCTGTGTCATTTATATATTCTAAAAACATAATTGGTGCCAGCACTGAGCCCTGTGGAACTCTGCTAGTCACTTCCCTCCATGATGAGTAATTTCCCCTTAGTGCTGTTCTCATTTCCCTTTTCCTGAGAAAACCCTCCATCCAACAGTACAGGTTGCCTTGGATACCTCCTTGATGGTAAAATTTCCATAAAAGTCTTTGGTGCATTACTCTGTCAAATGCTTTCTTGAAATCTGCATAGATACTCTCCACCCATCCTTCTCTTTTCCTTAATGTTTCAGCTGTATCATAGTAGCTTAATAGATTAGTAAAACATGATTTTCCCTTTATAAAACCAAACAGCCTTTCTGTTATCATAACTGTTCTTCCAAATGGTTTACCCAAACTTTTCTTATCAGCTTTTCGTGTATCTTACAACACTGGGCAGTGATGCTGGTCAGTAGTTTAGTGGTTCTGTCTATTCCCTTTCATGAATAGAGGAACAATGTTTGCTTTTTTTTCAAAATATCTGGTAGTTTACCTTGACCTAAAGATTCCTTGAATATTAAATATTATGGTCTGCTTAACTCTTCTGCACATTCATGTAGCACCCAACCTGAAATTTCATCAGGACCATATCTTTTTCCTTTGTCTAATTTACTTAACTCATCCTGTACTTCTTTTTCTGATATTTGTATACAGCGACTGGTATTACGTGTGAGCATGCATGTTCCATATCATCTCTTTCAAGATCATTTTCTATTGTAAAAACTGATTGGAAATTTGTATTTAGTGCTTCACTTTACTCCCTTGTTGGAGGGACACAAGTCAAGTGTGAGAGCAGTGGAAATGAGTTATTTGAGAGGAGCATGTGGAATCACATGGAGATACAGACTGGCAAATGAGGAACTGAAGGAGCATTGTGGTGTGGATGTAGATGTGATAGGAAGCATTAGGAGAAACACATTGATGTGGTTTGGTCATGTGGAGAGGATAGAGAGCGAGAGACTGATGAGAAGAGTGTATGTGAGTGAGGTGGAGGGGGGGAGAAGGAGGGGGAGGCCAAGAATGAGATGGGGAGATGGAGAGGAGAGGTACAGTTTATGAGGGAGGGGGGTATGAGCTGGGAGCAGGGCAGTGAAATGGCTGGGGACAAGGTGACATGGAGGCATTTTGTTTGTGGCCACCCTGTATGGGATTAAGGCATGTGGCAATAGATAGTTAGATAGCATCACAATAATCTTTCTCTTGTATATAGATGATCCCCTTGTTCGTAGTGGACTAAATTTTATCCTTAACTTTGGTTTTGCTTTGGATGTAGCAGTAAAATAGCTTAGGTTGATCGCAACTTTTATTTATAATGTCTTCCTCTAACTGACTTTCAGCTTCCCTCTTTATCGATAACATGTAAAATCATTTCTTGTTTATAATTGTTGTTTGCCCTCTCACTTTTGTGTCTTCTGTATCATTTCCACAACAGATCTCTTTTTTCTTTTGATGTTTTACATTCTGTATTAAACCATTTTTTTATTTTCATGCACGTTTCTTTGTGCTGAGGGATGTAATTTTGGACTCCTGTTTCATAAAAATCACAGAATTTTTTATAAATAACAGTTAAATCTCCAAGAAGTGCTTTATCAGGTCATGGTAGTTACCCTTCTTGTAGTTTAGACTCTTTTTGTAACTCATTACTGGTAACTATCATCATCATCATCATCTTCGTTTTTCGTCCATCTGTTCCCATGTTCAAACTGGGGTTGGACGTGCGATGGCTTTTCTCCACTGCTTCCTATCCTGGATTAAATCTTCTCCAATACCCAGTCTTTCCATATCTTGCGTTACAACACTTTTCCAGGTCTTCTTAGGTCTTCCTGGCAGTCGATGCCCCACCACTTCCAATTCCTCTGCTATTCTCACACAGCTTCCTTCCTCATTCCTCTTCACGTGACCAAACCATCTAAGCCGCTTCTGCCTCAAGATGATATCGAGATCCTTCACCCCACATCTTCTGGCTACCTCCTCACTCAAAACTCTGTTCTCCCATCTCACTCCCGCCATGTATCTTTACATTCTACGATCAGTACTCCTCAGAACATTCATCAGTCTATCTGTCAAAGCCCATATTTCCTCACCATATATCAATACTGGTCTAATGCAGGCTTCTTATATTTTACTTCTGTGTCTCAGTGGTATGTGTTTGTTGACTAGTAGGCTAGCTATTTCCTTCCACTTTAACCATGCTGCCGCCACTCTTCTTCTGACTGATCTCTCCACCCCTGCTTCGCAGTCCAATATTTCTCCTAGATAGCAGAACTGCTGCACTTCCTGTAGTGTGCCCCCATTCACCTCTAGCGCATCCTCTGCTTCATCTCCCTCTGCCTCTCTTCTTATGCAGGCTGGGCAGCGGAAGTTTTGCACTCCTCTCAAATTCTGCAGACCTGAACACCTTCTATGGCACCACTTATTACACTCCGTGCACAATACTGAATTCACTCCTACTCCTCTGCCACAGCATCCACATGGCCATTTTCCTGACTGAATTCTTTCTACTGGTTTCTTGCCTGTCACCATTACCTTTGTCTTATGCATATTTATTTTCATTCCCCTCTACTCCATTCCATTTTTCCATCTATTAAGCATTTCCACCACCTCTTCCTTAGTCTCCGTTGTCAGCACTAGGTCATCAGCATACAGCAATTCCCATGGGCCTTCCCCCCTACATTCCCGTGTTGCCTCCTTCATTACTATGTTAAACAGCAATGGACTGAGTGCTGACCCTTGATGTACCCCAACTCCTATTCCAAAATTTCCTGATGTTCCTGATATTGTCTTGACTTTTGATCTTGTATCGATATAGAGAGACATGACAGCTGCAGTGAGTCTCTTAGGCACATTCTGTCTTCTCAAGGCCCACTCTATAACTCTCCTTGGTACTCTATCAAAAGCTTTTTCCAAGTCCACAAACACATGGTACAAGCATTTCCTCCTCTGTTGAAACTTTTCCTGCAACTGTCTCATGATGAATATTGCATCTATTGTGGATTTACCTGCACAAAATCCAAACTGTCGGTTATCTATCTTCACTGTCTGCTTCAGCCTTCCTTCCAGCACCTTTTCGAATATCTTCATTCCATGCTCCAACAGTCTGACTCCTCGGTACTTTCCACACAGAAGGGCATCTCCTTTGCCTTTATAAATTGGCATTGTCCAGCTGTCTCTCCAGTCCTCAGGTGGCTGTCCTCCTACCAAGATGTTATTAAAAATCGTTGTCAATCCTTTTACACCAGTACTTCCAGCCTTTTTTATCAGATCAGCTGTTATACATGTTGGGCCTGGAGCTTTCCCAGACTTCATTTCCTTTAAGACTATCTCCACTTCAGCTTCTGTTATCATTGCAGCTGGCCCTTCAACTTTTCCCATCTCTTCTATCTCATAATTATTTTCTTCATTTAACAGTTCCTCAAAGTACCTCTTCCACCTTTCCAGTATTTCTGCCTCATTAGTTTTTATTTCCCCATTTTCATCCTTTACAAATTTAGCTTCCACCACGTCTTTCCTTCCTCATCTGTCTTGCAATTTTAAACATTTTTGTCCGTCCTTGTGCACTCTCCAGATCTCTACTCCAACTTTCCCATGCCACCCTTTTTGCTCTGGCCACTTCTCTCTTTGCCTGTCTTTTCTTTTCATTATATTCTATTCTGTCTTTTTCCCTTCTAGTTCTCTGCCATACTTTAAATGCTCTTTTCTTCTCAGTTATCTCCGGCTTCACCTCCTCATACGACCACCACGTCTCTTTTTCTTTTCTCCTGTGACCTGCTGTTTCTCCACAGACTTCCCTCGCAGCCTCTGTTATATTATCCCTGACGTGTTTCCAATCGCCTCTCTGTCTCTCATTTCTTCCCCTAAAACTCTCTTCAGATTGTAGTCTTATCTCCTCATCCTTCAACTTCCACTCCTTTACTCTTTTAACACCCTTCCTCTTCTTTCTTCCTTTCATATTTTCCACTCTCAGATCCATAGTTAATAGTCTATGTTGTGGTAGACATGCTTCACCTGGTATAACTTTACAGTCTTTCACTTTAATATCTTGCTCCTTTCTCATCAGCATAAAATCAGTTTGAGTTTCTACACCTCCACTTTTGTAAGTTATCAACTTCTCTCTTTCCTTTTTGAATGTTGTGATTGTAATTTTCAAATCCTTACCCTGGCAGAACTCCAGTATCCTCTCTCCCTCTCTGTTTCTCTCTCCACCGCCGAAGACTCCCATAACATCCTACCTAAAATTGCAATTTAATACTGCACGGTCGCTTTTGTCGAATGAAGGGTGATACATTATATTGCCAATATAATTTTCTTGCCAGTAAATATAAGGTCTAGTACTGGTGGATCATCAAGTCCTTGTTTTGTGTTGGTTTCCTATACATGCTGTGTTTAGAAAAACTACACATGATCCAGGAGCTTTTGATTCCCAGAACTTTCATAACTTCTTACATCTAATGGATTCCAATTTATATTTGTATTGAAATCTCCAGTTAATATAATTCTTTTAGATTCCTCTTTCATTCTCTGTAGCAGTGTTCGTAAACTGTGAATTGTACTTTCTGCCAGGTCTTAATTTTCGCCTCTTTCCCGAGTGTTTGTTTTGGGTGGCATGTACAAATTTGCCATAGTTACAGTAAGACCACACTATAACGGACTAATTGGGGCTCAGGCCAGTCCGAAATATGCGAAATTCTGATAAAAGCGACATCCGGACTTACCCCTGCTAATCCGGACTTTTTCCGATATATCGGACATTAGTCTGGATTGCATCAGTGGTTTTCACCACTATTGCAGTATTGTACTGTGTTATACCTTCACTACATTAATCAAATGGTATAATAATACTGTACTGTGCACTGAAAAACATGTCTTTTACTTGTCTTATTGTGGTGAACATAGCTGAAGTTGTCAGGCACTCCGGACTGCTTTCTGGCTTTATCGGACTTTTTCCGATATATAGGAATTTGTCCGGTAGCTCCTC
This sequence comes from Birgus latro, assembly GCA_018397915.1. Lineage (NCBI taxonomy): Eukaryota > Metazoa > Arthropoda > Malacostraca > Decapoda > Coenobitidae > Birgus > Birgus latro. The sequence goes on along the minus strand of JAGKTI010003145.1, from coordinate 40,435 downwards.
GAGTCCAATAAAAGCGAATTCCGGTCTACTGAAGTCCATTATAGCGAGGTTTTACTGTACTTTCCCTTCAGATGTGTTAATTTTTAATGCAATGAGTTCTACTTGGTAGGGTATATTTAGTTCTATTTCTTTGACTTGTAGATTTTTCTTTGTTAAGATTATAATTCCTCCTGCTTTTCTTAAATTTCTGTCTCTTGTCCATATATTGTATTTCTCTAAATTGAGGGTATCATTTGATATCTTTGGGGTTAATTTTGTTTCAGTTAGGCAGATAATATGTGGTTCCATTTCTTTGGTATAGTCTTTCATCACTAATAATTTAGACACCATTCCATCCACATTTGAGTACATCAGTGTAATCATCTTGTTTACATACTTTGCCATAGCTTGAGTCTGCTACCTTCCTTTTTCTTCCCTGTAGATTATGTACCAGTTTTGTACCTGCAATCCAAATACAGTACTTTGTAAAAAAAAATTCACTCTTCTCTTCCTCTGATCTTTCCTTTTTCCTTGTTTTTGCTTCTTCCCTCATCTCCTTTAATATTCCCAATCCATACTTTTTTAAATTCCTCTTTTTCCATGAGTCTGTTTTCATTTTTTAGTATTTCTTCCAGTGTTCACACTCTGGAAGGTTATTTTTAGGGGCCTTGACTTATTTCCCACATATTTCCCCATCCTTTTGTGTTCCTCTGTGTCTTTATCCGAGATTTCTCCTGATACTTCCTTCAATATGTTCATTATATTTGCCATCTCATTTTTGTCTCTCAAACTTTTGTTTCTTATTTCTTCTTCATCTGTTCCATTGATTACTATATTTTTGTTTTATATCTGCTGAATCTTTGACCAGTTTTGAGTTGTTTTTAATGATTTCTTTCACTTCCTTTCCAATGTTTTTTCTTTGACTTTTGTTTCTGAGTCTTTCCTTACTTTCACCATTTCAGTATACATAGTTTCTGTTTCATCTTTGCAGCTTCTCATGACTTCGTTCACCTGGGTTATCTTCTCAGTGTCACTGCTTTGGTCTGTCAGTGTGCTTGCTTGCCTAATTGTCTCTTTATCATTTCTGAACTCCTCTATAATACTCTCATGGTTCACAGCTGTACTTGCCATTTCACTAATCTTCCTTCTAAGTGAACCTACCTCATCTGACAGCTCATCTATTGTTGTGTCTTTTTTGTTTAATTCCTTTACTAAATTTTAATTTTCTTCCTTTTGCATGCATAATTGTTTCTTAATTTCATCTAGTATTTCACTTTGAAAAGTTTTCTCCAGTTTATTCACTTTTTCTACTAATGTTTCCATTTCAACCAGTTCTTGGTAGAAATCATCATCTTGTTTTCTACCTGTATCCCTTTTCGTAACTCTTTCCATATTCACTTCACTAAAGATGGTGCTCATCTTGTGGTAGTTCTCACTTAGAAAAATAACTTCTTCTTACAAGCTGCAAGGTTTGGTAGATGAGTTTGGGAGAGTGTGTAAGAAACGGAATCTAAAGGTGAATGTAGGGAAGAGTAAAGTGAGGGTCTTTGAGAAAAGTGAAGTCAGTGAACGTACAGTGAGACTGGATGGGGAGGATATGGAGAATGTGAGTGCATTTAAGTACTTGGGTAGTGTGATGAGTAAAGATGGAAGTCTGGAGGGTGAAGTGCTTGAAAGGGTGCAGCAGGGAAGGAAGGTTGCTGGTTCTTTGAAAGCAGTGATAAGAAACAGGGATGTGAGCATGGAAGTGAAAAAGTTGCTACATGACAGTATTGTGATACCAACTTTAACATATGGAAATGAAGCTTGGACCCTGTTGGAGGGACAGAAGTCAAGAGTGAGAGCAATGGAAATTAGTTATTTGAGAGGAGCATGTGGAGTCACATGGAGAGACAGACTGACAAATGAGGAAGTGAAGGAGCATTGTGGTGTGGATGTGGACGTGATGGAAAGCGTAAGGAGAAACACGTTAAAGTGGTTTGGGCATGTGGAGAGGATGGAGAGTAAAAGACTGACAAGGAGTGTATGTGAGTGAGGTGTAGGGGGCGAGAGGGAGGGGGAGGCCGAGGATGAGATGTAGGGATGGAGTGGAGAGGTGTATGAGAGAGGGGGGTGTGAGCTGGGAGCAGGGCAGTGAAATGGCGGGGGACAGAGCGACATGGAGGCGAGATGTTTGTGGCCACCCCATGCGGGATTGAGGCATCTGGCAATAGATAGATAGAAGTTTGTATCTCCCTGCTATCCGTCTGGTGACAGACAATACTCAGCTGATGATGCATTGTATCAGTGGATTCTTGCACTAATTGGATGTATTCTATTATTTGGACAACACTTTTGCCTATACTTCTATCTATCTATCTATTGCCAGATGCCATAATCCCTTAAGGGGTGGCCATTTGACTTTGAGTTATCTGTTTTACAGGGAGGGGCACTAACCCTCCACCAACCCACTTGTTGACACGTAGGGAGCACGTATGGTTTGGTTATCTTAATTTAGCCTCATACAGAGCGTGACTTATATAACGATACTATTTAGGTGTGGCCGGTTGTCTCCAAGGGTGGCCAGCACAGAGCGAAGTGACATGACCTGTTGCCTTTTTGTGTGTGTGTGTGTGTGTGTGTGTGTGTGTGTGTGTGAGAACAAAATAAACAGCAGGCCCAACACATAAGGCCTGGGGTGGCCATGGTTTACAATATTGTTTTAGTCTCAACATTATAATGCATTAAGTTCTTGCTGCAGCATGTTGATAGTTATATATTTTTACATGTCCTAGTGTTTTATGTTTGTGCAAAAGTAGTGTGACCATGAGTTTTAGGCACAAAGTCAGGTTGAGATGTAACTGCCAGTGACAGATGTGGTGATAGGGATATGTGGGAGGGTTGGGAACTAGGGCAGAGGCAGGTGGAGCTCATTTCATCCACCCCCATCCCTCTGCAGAAATTAGTGCTTGTGATGTTCTGTATTTTAATCTTTATTCATGGGTAATATTGTAGGAAAGTTTTTAGGGTAGAGGATTTGAGAAGGTTAGTAAAACAATACAGTAATACCCCTAGTTGCAATACCCCGGCTTAACAATGGGGGTAGGAATACCACCATACCCTTCCTGACAATAGCCAAACCCTGGTTTAACTATGGGTTTTTATTTGTTTTTTTAACCTATTTTGATGGTATTTTAAACTGAAATTGAGTGTTTAGGTTGATTTATAAACAGTTTTTAGACTTAGATTAATGTGTTTCAGCCATAGGTGGAGTGAACATTGTCATTTTGGGGTACAGTTTACTAAGTTTGATTTTTTCCAGACTTATATATGACGATTCTCAGATTTTATTTGTTGGGTTTAGTGAGTTATTTACAGGTGTTAGGCTTAGGTTAGTGCTGTTTACAGCTGTTAGGCCATTTAGATTGGCTTTAAACTTGTTTTTGGGCTCATTTGGTTGGGTTTTGGACTTGGTTGGGGGGGAAACCCAAGGCTGAAAAACGCATCCCATTATTTTACATGTAAAAACTACCCCGATACTTGATACCCTGCCTAACAATGGGTTTTTACCTAACCAATTGCATCATTAAACGGTAATACCTGTACCTGGCTCAATGCCAAATGTTGAGCCAATGTGGAGGGGGGGGGGGTTACTATGCAGTATCTAGAGTTTTGCTTTGACCGGCGCAGGACTTGGCTGAATTACAATGGATAATTGAGAGTTTTCTTTATTTTTTTTCTTATTAGCAAACAGTTTCATTCCATTTCATCCCCTAATATTGCGAAACCCATACATTTTTATACGGTCTTGAGCGTGCCCAGGACAGGTACCCAGATGTAAGGGTTCCAGACATGGCAAGTTTAGCGAGTGACGTCACCATGCGCGACTTCCGGATTTTGTCTCCAGGTCAGCTGACTTCTTGTGTAAGCTCAAGTTTTTCCCTGCGTTGATTGTGGCCTGTTGCATTATGCTGCCCGTGTTAGAACAAAAATCTACTCAACCGTGCTTTACTCAAGGATTGACTGTATTTACATTGATTGTCTTTAGTTCAGTATCCTCAGCAAAGAGTTTAACGTACCTTAGATTATTTTTTACTCCTCCATGTGGGGCCTCACCTTAATGAAATTGTCTGACATTAACCAGAGGAAATATGAATGGGATCATGTGGCTGAAGGGCAAAAACACATCACAATTACAGTTTGAGGAATATTTTGTCATTGGTTGGTGGGGGCACTCACCATCCACTCACTCGATGTAGTGTTGCTCTCGGGTGCCTGCCCTTCCCTCTCTTCCTTCCTTCCTCGTCTGTCTTTCTTTCCTTCACTCTTTCCTCTTCCTTCTGCCCACAGGTGATTTTACACTCCCTCTTCTGTCTTACTTTCCTTCATTCTTTCCTCTTCCTTCTGCCTGTGGGTGGTTCTACATGAGTGACAAGCCAAATGGTTTCCTGTACACCAGGATACCATTTACTATCCTGGGTGGTAACCATATAACCAATTTATGGCACCTGGTGGTTTATTGGGTAATTAACCCGAGGAATCCCATCGACGTATGGATACGTCGCGATGTTTTGTCACATTTACACCCATCAACGTATGGGTACGTCACACAATTGCAAGGATCATAATTTGCACAATTTTCAAGTTTCATGGGTGATTTTTGGTAGGTGTATGTGGGAGACCTTCCTGTACCTGCTGTCAAGTGGGAATACTGCCTGGCCCCACCTAACCCCCCCTCCCCTCCACACTCGGCAATTCACCTGTTTGCAGTAAGCTGGCCAGTAAAGGTATGTTGCCCCACGATCTCTCCAATGACGATTTTCACGGTGAAAGTGATTCCTGAGGTGGAGGACAAAGAAATAAAGAACCTAGAGCAAGAAACAAACAGAAGTGATGAGGTGGTAATGTCATAAAGGAGGGTGCCATATGTGGATGTGTTTGGTGACTGAACAATGCTTCTGTTGTCTGTATAAATGTGTGAAAACCAATATAGTCTGTTACTACACATAAATTCATACCAAATACACAAATAAATACATAATTGAAAGTGGCTTGACTTAGGTAACCCTTCCATAGTTTGTTTTCTTTAGCCAGGTACCCTGAAAAAGAAGGAAAACATAAGGTTGCATGACACCTGTATCAACATTTTTAAGCACAGGATCACGATTTCTCTATGAATTTTCAATGTTTTTCGCCAAAAGCAAAGGTTTCAGCCAATAAAAAAAAAATCCAAAAATGCTCGGGATTTTGGGGTATCGTAGGTTGGAAATCGGGAAATTGATCAGGCCGTGACGGGTTAAGGTGCTCCAGTCGGATTGAGCCTGTGTAGGTTTATATCCTAGGGGTGGTTGGGGTTTGTTGCTCACATAATGCCACTCAGGGATCTTGTCACCCTCATCTTAGATGTCAGGACCAATTTGCTTAGCCCCGGTCTCCTACCCTCCTTATGGGGCAGTGTAGGATTGGATGATGGTGAATGTACTGTTTTACTCAGAGAGCCTGGGAATATCTTTTTCATTTTATTCCTGCCCCCTCTCGATGATTTTATTTAGCTTAGAATAGACTTTTTGAAGTGTAAGGTTAGCCCTAGTAAATCCCTTCAATTTGAGAGGAGTTTCCTCATTTGATGAAAATTTCTTGGTGCATAGGTCATATAAAATATCACTGCTTTATTCCTCTTTGTAGGAAAGTGTTCTCTTAGTTTGCCATCTGCTGCCCTTGTTGACTCATACAAATAATTTTTGCTTTTAACCTGAAATGCTGTGCCTGTACTTTTTGTTACAGTAAAATCTTTATCCACTGTCTGAATATCTATCTTTCAGCTAGAACTGTCAGTAGCGCAAAAATATCAGAGCCAGGAACACAAATTGGTGGCCTTCCTCTTGCCTGTCATTCAGCAGCATGCACTGCTTCTGCTCCAGGACATTCTCTTCAGGTAGGTCTTATTCAACTCCTTTATATAATACTCTATGAAATGTTGTTGTGGCCTCAAATTCACCTGGACATGAACCTGACTGACTAGAGAAATATGACCACATCAGTCGGGTGCCCCCAGAGGTCTTTTATTGAGACTTATGCTGAAAGTTTTCGGTGTTGCAATAGTGAGATGGATGAGGTTGGTAAGCATGTAGTGTGAGGTAAGCATGGTGGTAAGTTTCTGTAGCATGAACATCTGAGGTCATAGATGATGCTGTGTTGCTGAAATTTTTGAGTGGTAGGTGTGGCCATGTGTTTGTGTTTACATTTATGTGGCACAGTGTTTGGTGGTTGAGGAACAGTGGTTCCAAGGCATCCTGTCTAGTGTAGGGAAGTTAGTAGATTATGTTACTTTGTGGTGAATGTTGAGGTATCATATACAAGAACAGTGAGATCAGTGGCATTGCTGATGAAATGGTATAGACATTCAGTCAGTTTGTACAGTCTCAACCTGCCCCAGGTTATTGTACATTTAAATTTTCCTGAGTGAGAGCTTTGCATCATGAAACCAGTGTTTTTGTGATTGTGTATATAAGTGTCAGTGTACAGTTCTTATGTCCATTTTTGACATACCTGCAGTTTGAATTGCACAGTATGGAGGGACACCTGCAGGGCCACCATTTTAAGGGAGTGTGGCAAAACTCTAAGACTCAGATGCCTGAATGAGGCTTGAGTTGGACTTTGAAGTCAGACATGTCATGGTCCTAAGTCCAGGCTCACGGCTGTCACAAGCCAGGCTCAGCCAGCTTGACTGGATCATATGCTTTATCGGGGCTCAAACCCGATTTCACAGAGTCGGGTTCAGGTCGCAGACTTGCAGTAAACATTCAACTGCCACGATCCCTTGGTTATATTGCACTGGGTTATAGTGGTTTGCATTATCAGTGTTAGGTACAGTCTCCAGCAAAAAAACAGCGACCAGCTCGACGAGCAGGTTGGTATATGGGGCACCGTTGCACCCCCACTTTCACCCCCCCCCTCCCTCGTTCTCATTCATTCGTCTACCCTCCACCCTCCCCACATCAAAGGGCAAGAGAGTCAGGCCTACTCGCATTGTCTCAACCACTCTTCCATCATCCATTTGTCTTGGGAAATAATGGCTTTGTTATGATAACGAATAAAAACACATTGCACCGTGTTTTACTCCATAGCATAGTTATTTATACACCACGATCTGAACACAGGGTGATGTAAAATAGTAATATATTCGTATGCTAGATAGGTCTGTAATCATATAATTTATCATTTTGACGGTTGTATGCAGTTAGTGTGAATTAAACAGTCGGAAGCTATAAGTAGATGTTTATAGTGGTCGGTGGTGTGTGGGGGGTAGCTGGCCGTCACACGTTGTGGTGGGGGCATGGGGAGAGGGAGATGGGCCCGGGGTGGATAGCGTGTGTATGTGTAACTCACCGGGTCGGTCAGGATCACTTGATGGTAGTGATCGTCAGCTTTTACCCTCCCGGAAGGGAGCTGAGAGCTCATATAGTCCGATCTATGGGCAAGGCTGTGACCTTCACACACGCACACACCCATCCCCTTGCTCAAGGGGGACAGTAACCACCCACTTCGTCAGTGAAACTTTTCGCCTGCGTGTGTGTGTGTGTGTGTGTGTGTGTGTGTGTGTGTGTGTGTGTGTGTTCCACCAGTGCTCATAAACACGTATTTATTATCACCATGAAGTGTTCATTACAATATTGTCCACTGCGCCATATATTAGTGATATTTATAGTTTAATGATATGGCAACTAAGCATTTAATAATCGGTTCACATTAAGACCTTATTTTCTAAATGTTGTTCAGTCAGATATGCAATGCAATAGCGGATTAAAATACAGTAGAGGTTCAACGTAGCCTTTGACTTTGCAGGGTAAGTCAGTCTAAAACACCAGATGTCTAGTAAAATGTTCAATATTGTCACTATACCGCATGATAGCGGATTAAAATACAGTAGAGGTTGAACGTAGCCTTTGACTCTGCTGGGTAAGTCAGGCTAAAACACCAGATGTCTAGTAAAATTTTCAATATTGTCACTATACCTCATGTTATTGGGTTATAATACACTAGAGTCTGAACGTAGCCTTTGACTCTGCAGGCAAAAACACCAGATGTCTAGTAAACATTCAATATTGTCACTATACCACATGGTATTGTAGGGCAACTGGAAAAGGGCGATAGCAAAGGTGGTGGGTGGTCCCTACTCGGTGTTGACAGGGTTACCTTATCACCCCCCCAGTTACCCACAACATTCCATTATCATATAAATGCAATGTCTGACCCCTTTGTTTCATACCGTTTTAAAATGTGTTCTTAAATACAGGCAGTTAGTCTTCCTTATACTGTACTTGGATAATCAAAACCGTTTGTCCATTTTAACATCCTTCCCTCTCTATGGCAATTGACATGTCGGCTGACGACAATTAATGGGAAAAACCATGGCCACACAGAGATAGAGGAAAGCAGTAATAGATATGGGACACAAGTTGAAGAGCAAATAATCATGAGGTTAACCTGACCACTACCTGTATTATGTTGCTATAAGTAACACTGACCAGTGTGAACTGTAACTCGTCAAACGTTTGTTGAAAACGTTCTCGTTGAAAACAAATAAACTGATTTTTTTTTCTAATGGCACGATAATGTTGATTAACGTAAGCTGCAATCGAGACAAGTTTGTTTGTTTACTATGCAGATCATCCTTTCGGCCAATTTGGTTATTGGTTACCTCCTTCGAAATACATCATGTTATAAACATCTGTCTGTTTATCTATCTATCTATTGCCAGACGCCTCAATCCCGTAAGGGGTGGCCACTAACAAATCTCCATGTCGCTCTGTCCCCCGCCATTTCACTGCCCTCCTCCCAGATCACCCCCCCACCCCCCTCTCATATAACTCCACTCCATCCCTCCATGTGAACATGTGAATCGCAAATTACACCCTATTGCAGTTATAACTTTATGAGACAAGGTTATACTCCATACTCCTGATACTGGTATCGGGTAGTGGCGGGTCTCTTGCTGGAGTGAGTGGAGGTAAGTGGCTGAGGCCAGGGGTGGAGGTGGCTTGTTGCATGATGTGCGCGGGGTCAGCACACCACGCGGCTCACTCTACTGTTGGCTGTCCTGTGTATGAAACTGACATTGATACTTATAATACTGTCAGCAGCCGAACACCATTAATGACTGATATAGAACGTATGGTATACTGCATCATCAGTGAGGCTCAGATGAAGATGTTATGTTGGAAGTAAATGGTTTTATTGATACAATTTCCTGGGTAGCATCAGACAGACTCATGACTGTGGTCACTGGACGGACCAGTAGTGGCAGTGTCACAGGATAATAATAGACCTGCATGTGTCAGTGCCGTGATATATTTATACACAGGGTGTCCATAAAGTCTCTTTTAAATTTAAAAATATTAGAAAGGCAACTGATGAGATATCTTAATCAGATTTGTTCTCAGTGGTTATCAAAGTT
>JAGKTI010003145.1:0-20650 GCA_018397915.1 Birgus latro | reverse complement strand
TGTATATTTTTTTTTTTTTTTTTTTATGTGTCCGACTCTGGGCATAGGCTTCACAGCCTGCTATCAAGGCCCAGTCGTCCTCGTACAATCTACATGTCACCACTTCGGCGCTTAACACCCACCGTCCATATTGAATACATGCTAGGGCTGTCTCATACAGGATTGGTGTATTGGTATTAGCGGGGTCATTTTTACAACATGTCGGCGGGTCTTCTGGTAGATCAGTAAAGCCTGATTTAATGAAATTCAAATCCTTAAACTGTTCCCTGCACCAGCGAGGATTCGAACCTGGGTCCCACGGGACCGCAAGCCAACTCTCTACCGATCGAGCTACTGCCTCCCTATAGCTTCCGACTGTTTAATTCACACTAACTGGATACAACCGTCAAAATGATAAATTATATGATTACAGACCTATCTACCATACGAATATATTACTATTTTACATCACCCTGCGTTCAAATCGTTGTGTATAAATAACTATGCTATGGAGTAAAACACGGTGTGATGTGTTTTTATTTGTTATCATAACAAAGCCATTATTTCCCAAGACAAATGGATGATGGAAGAGTGGTTGAGACAATGCGAGTAGGCCTGACTCTCTTGCCCTTGGATGTGGGGAGGGTGGAGGGAAGACGAATGAATAAGAATGAGGGAGGGGGGGTGAAAGTGGGGGTGCAACGATGCCTCATATACCAACCTGCTCGTCGAGCCGGTCGCTGTTTTTTTGCTGGAGACTGTACATTCCAGAAGTTTTGAGACTTTGTAGGAGAGACATTTATTTATTTAAAAAAAGTACAAAATTCTAATCTCCTTCAAAATAGGACCCTCCAACTTTAATGCATTTGTTGTAGCACTCCAGCCATTTATTGAAGGCCCCCTCGTAGTCCTCCAAGGCGAAGGTGTCTAGGACACTTGTCACAGCCTCCTTCATCTCCTCAACGTCATCAGAACAACTGCCTCTGAGGTTTTCCTTCAGCTTGAGGAATAACCAGAAGTTGCAAGGGGCAAGGTCTGGACTGTAGGGAGGGTGAGGGACAGTCTTTATGCCCATCTCTGTCAAGTAGTTGGTCACCAGAATGGAATTGTGGACTGGTGCATTGTCCTGGTGCAGGTGCCTACGACCCGATTTTAAGAGCTCTGGCCTGTTGCGACGAAATCTCCTCCTGAACTCCCTTAGAACCTCCACATAGTATTCTGTGTTGACCATCTGGGCAGAGGGAATCCAGTGGATGTAGATGATGCCCTTGCTGTCGAAGAAGAGGATCATCATGAGCTTCTCAGTGGACTTGCTCTGTCTGGCTTTCTTGGGTCTGGGGGAGTCAAAATGCTTCCATTGGGAACTCTGTCTCTTAATCTCTGGATCTTAACAGTAGATCCAGCTTTCGTCACAGGTCAATGGAGACCCAAGAGCACACGGATTCAAGGTAATGAGCTCAACCATCTCCCTGCTGTCACCAACACGCCTTTCCTTCTGTTCATCACTGAGCACCGTGGGAACAAACTTTGCACAAATTTTGCGCATGTTCAGATCTTCATGAAGAATTCTGTGTACAGTTGCCACACCGACTCCAAACTGTGTACTTATTGTCTGAATAGATACACGATGGTCCTCATCCAGAAAATTGTGAATTTTCTCAACCATCTCTGGCGTTCTGACGTCCCTCTCCCTCCCGCACCTCTCATTGTCTCTCACCTCCTCTCTGCCGTCCTGGAACCTCTTGTGCCAGCGAAAAACAGATGCTGTGCTCATACATGTTAATCCATAAGCAGTCTGGATCATTTCATAAGTTTCTGTAGTGTTTTTGCCCAGTTTAACACAAAACTTTATTGCGTAGCAAGCTTCCAAATTGTTTTCACGTCCCAACTGCATTCTGCGAACTAGTCAGGAACTAGTCAGCTGTGACAAGCGGTGTATAGTAGGGTGTGTTTAAAGTGCTGTAACAGCTGTCTCTTTCAGCCCAAGAAAACAAAATTTGGCATGTTAGCTTATTAGATGTATAGTAATGATATATTAAAGTGACAGTAATCAAGGACAGTTAGAAGTGCCCCCCCCAAAAGAGTCTCAGATCTTCTGGAATGCATGATGAATATCCACTCTTGCCATTATCACACATTTGGGGGCTAAAATACTTCATTATCGCGCACCTGAGCTGGTTTCTGTTGACAGCGACAGTGCAAAATCTGTGGTTTCTGATGGCTTTTAGGGATTCGAAGATGAGGTCCTACTTGAGAAGCTAATTCCAGGTGATGGATACCACTAACTTTCCACCCCTATCCTCAGAACCTCTTAAATCAAGCCCATCTCAGGTCTCTATGTAGTAGGTGTTTTTTCCTTGTTGTAACCTTTTCTTCATTTTCTGTTAACCTAACTATGCTAATATGTGTTTCTGATACTTACCCTGACAGTATGCATGTACTGTATTTAGTCGGTGTAAATTATAAAAGGGAGAATTTGGATTAATTAGGGTAAATCCCATAGATTCTGTTCTTTCATTATTGCGCAGTTTTGTTATTGTGCACTAGGCTTGGTACTAATTATGCATGATAACCAAGAGATCACTGTATTTTCAAGTCGGCCAGTCACAGTGCTGACTTGAATATTAAATTTACCAAATAAGACAAGATAAGCCAGAAGATGCTTTGTAAAAACATCAGATAACTGATAACTATAGTCATTTATCATCATCTGTGTGAATATTATCCTTATTGAGGCTTTGTTAGGTCACAATTAATTTTCACATATTGTACATGCATTGCTGTAGTTTGTAATGCTTACAGTACTTTACTTTTGTCTGGTAACGTACAAGAATTATTCAGAAATAAAGAAATTTAAGTGAATATAGCTTGAGAATATACAGTACAAGTCAGTGCATTATGCCACAGCGAGAAGACATGTCTCAAACCACCTCTCAATGAACCCTAAGTAGTTTTCAGGAATTGTCCTGTCTCCAGTCGCTCATCATCATCATCGCTCATTTTTGAAGGCTCCAACATGCTTGCATGTGTCGGCCCCGGTCACCTAATGGCGGCTCTCCATGCTGCTCGATCTCTGGCAGCCTCCCTATTCAGTCCCTTAACCCTTAAGTCACATTTAATGACCTCATCCCATGTCTTTCTCAGTCTACCCCTCCCAACCCCTCCCCCAATATTAACACCTCTCACCCTCTGTACCCAATTATCCTCCCCCATCCTCTCCACATGTCCAAACCACCTCAGCCTGCCTCTCCTCATCACAACACCAATACACTCCAGTCCCATCCTACCTCTCAACTCTTCTATCGTAAGCCCAGCCCCCCCAGGCCTTGCACGCAGGGACGCACTGCACATCCACCTAATCATTGTCATTTCTGTACGTTTGAACCTGCGAATATCTTCTTCCTTTACTGCCCAGGTCTCACTACCATACAGCATCACACTCCTAACACATGCTGCATACAAAGACCCCTTAGCACGTAAGGAGAGTCCTCTCAGTGTCAGGAGAGGCAACAGCTCCCTGAACTTCTTCCAACCACTTCTCACTCTAGCAACCGAGCTAACTCCAGCCCCACCTCTGGCACATAACATGTCTCCCAAATAACAAAACTCCTCCACACACTCAAGAGACTCACCTGCAAGTTCAACCCTCTCACGCCTAACAATCTCCTCCTGCTCTCCCCGACACACCGCACACATGAAATCAGCATTATCTCGCAGTCTACCTCTAATACCACTACATCTCTTGTGCACCCACTTATCACAGACACTGCACAAGATGGAATTACTTCCCACACCTTTGTGGCAAACTGCACATGGCCACTCTCCCTCTCCTCTGATTGTACCGCCACCAACCCTAGATATCATCACTTTTGTTTTATCTGCATTTACCCTTAAGCCCTTGTGCCCCATACCATCTCTCCACTTCTTAAATCTTTCCTCAGCCTCCCCTTCATTCTCAGCAATCAACACCAAATCATCAGCATACAACATCTCCCATGGGAGTCCCTCTCTGAAGTCACGTGAGAGGGCTTCAAGCACCATGATAAACAACAAGGGACTCAAAACTGACCCCTGATGCACACCAACATTCACGGGAAACTCATCACTCAAAGCTCCATTCACCCTTACCTGAGTGTGAGCACCCACGTACATGGCCATAACCACCCTAACCAGCCACTCTTCCAACCCTAGCTTTCTCATTGCCCACTTCACCACCTCTCTAGGGACTCTGTCAAAGGCCTTTTCCAAATCAACAAAAACAAAATACAATTCCCTTTTCTTGCCAATATATTTTTCCTGAAGCTGTCGAACAATGAATATGGCATCAGTGGTCCCCCTGCCTGGCATAAACCCAAACTGCATCTCATTGATATTCACTCTTTCTCTAATCATACCTTCTAGAACTCTCTCCATTACTTTCATTATCTGATCTAAGAGCTTTATACCTCTGTAATTTCCCCTTTCCAGGGCATCACTCTTCCCTTTGTACACATATACAATTACATTCTTCAGCCAATCATCTGGGACAATACACTCATGTATAATCATATTTATCAGGTCAGTGACTAACTTCACCCCAGTATCTCCTGAGGCCTTCAACATTTCAGCAGTCAACCTAGACACACCTGCCTCCTTCCCCACCTGCATCCTGCCTGTTGCCTCACTCACAGTAGCAGCATCAATCAAAGGCCAAGGGCCAAACACTGGATCAGCTGGCTCCAAACCTTCTCTATTCCAATCAAACTCCTCATTCAGCAGTCGGCTATAATGCTCTCTCCATGCATCTTTAATATCCTCACTGTTCACCACTACCCTTCCATCATCATTCTTCACACACTGCTCACCTACGATATCCCGATTATCCCTCTTCACCTGATTTGCCACCCTAAAAATCATATTTTCCTTCCTCCATGATTTAGATTATCAAGTAAAAGTCTCTGTGACTCAGACTTCGCCCTGTATACCTCTCTTCTAGCCCTGCGCTTGTCAGCCAAGTACTCCTCCCTGTTACCACCCTTCTTCCATTCCCGGAAAAGCCTTCTTTTCTCCTTAACTGCAGCTTCTACACTCTCATCCCACCACCAAGTTACTTTATGTCTTGATGGGCCTCTTGTCCAACTGCATATTGCATCAGTAACTCTCAAGAGGTTGTTCTTAAGGGCTCTATACTGTTCATTAATGTCTCTATTTACGGCTTCCTGTTCAGCCACCACTCTCCTCATCTCACTGTAAAAGGCTTCCCTTACTGATTGGTTTCCCAGCTTCCATATTTTCCTCCTAGGTACATATGTCCTCCTTCTCATCACTCGTTCCTTAAGCACCATGTCACAAATCAACAGTTTGTGCTGCTGCACACACTCCTCGCTTCCTATAACTTTAACATCCCTCACTAACCTCCTATCAACCCTCCTGACCAGAAAATAATCTATCTGACCACTATTTCCCCCGGACTCATATGTAATCAGCCAGTTCATTCTTTTCCTAAAATGTGTGTTGCACACAATCATGTCCATAGCCTCCCCAAACTCAAGTATTCTTTCCCCTTCCGCATTCCTCACACCATATGCACATCCTTCATGGACTCCTTCATAACCTTGAGCTGCTTCACCCACATGACCATTTAAATCCCCTCCCAGAACCACTACCTCATCATCACCCATACCACTTACTACATGTATTAAATCATCCCAAAACCTATCCTTCTCTGCATCATCCAATCCTACCTTTGGAGCATATGCCGATATAACTGAAATCATTTTCCGCTCGATCAGAATTTTCACTACTAATATCCTATCACTTACTCTCATAACATTCATGACATATTCCACCCATTTCTCTGCAACCAACACGCCCACACCCCCATATCCGTCAGTTCCCCCCTGCCAAAACAATTTATAGTAACAATTCTTCCCAACAATCTTTTTGGCTGATCCACCCCTGTACCGGACTTCCTGCAAACATGCCACATCCACCCACCTCCTACTGAATGCCTGAATGAAAAAGATATTGTATCTCACTGTAAAAAAGAGCCGAAACTATTTTATAGGTTTGTAAATGGCTAATTGAAAGTTAAGGACAGTATAATACGACTGAGGGATGGAGATGAAAGATACGAAAGAGAGGAAGACTTGTGTGAAATAATGAAGAATAAGCTGCAGTCAGTTTATGTATTGGAAGACGAAACTAAGGAGCCTGAAATGGAACCCAGGCTGACGAGAATGGCCAAAATTACAGTTGACATGAATGAAGTGCTACAGCTGATGAAGGATTTGGATGTGAGAAAAGCAGTGGGACCAGATGGTGTGGCTGGATGGATCCTGAAGGAATGTGCCGACCAGTTAGTGTGGCCAGTTTATGTCATCATCAAGACCTCGCTTGAAAATGGACTGTTACCTAAAGATTGGAAAAGAGCAAGTATTGTGCCAATCTTTAAGGGAAGAGATAGGGAGGATCCACTTAATAATAGACCTGTGTCACTTACTAGTATTGTTTGTAAAATCTGTGAGAAAGTTATTAGAAAAAGATGGATAGAGTATTTAGAAGAAAATGAAGTGATAACACCAAGAGAGTTTGGTTTTAGGGAAGGAAGATCATGTGTTACTAACCTATTAAATTTCTACAGTAGGGTAACAGATGTTGTACAGGAGAGAGAGGGATGGGCGGACTGTGTCTGTCTGGATCTTAAGAAAGCATTTGACAGGGTGCCCTATAGGAGACTATTGTGGAAGTTGAGGACCTTTGGAGGGGTGCATGGGAAACTATTAAAGTGGATGAGAGATTATTTGATAGGAAGGCAGATGAGAACAGTAATAAGAGACTAGGTTTCACAATGGAGAAATGTGACTAGTGGAGTACCCTAGGGCTCTGTCCTGGTCCCAGTAATGTTTCTGATATATGTAAATGATTTGCCAGAGGGTTTGAATAGTTACGTGAGTATGTTTGCAGATGATGCTAAAATTATGAAACATACAGTATTAAATGTATTGATAGTTGTAAAGAACTGCAAGAGGACTTGGACAAACTACACAGCTGGAGCCAGACTTGGAAAATGGACTTTAATGCCAAGAAGTGCCATGTATTAGAAATGGGTATAAGTGAAAGAAGACCACACTGGACATATAAAATGGGCAATGAGATGATTAATAAAAGAAAGGATGAGAAAGCTTTGGGAGTGATTATTCGGGATGACTTGTCACCAGAAAAGCATATAAACAAAATCATTGGGGGAACTTATGGATTACTGATCAACATGAGAGTGGCTTTTAATTATATGGATGAGGAAATGTTGAGGGAGTTGTTAGTGACCATGATAAGACCAAGACTAGAGTATGCGGCGGTGGTATGGTCACCTCATTTGAAGAAGCATATTGATAATCTAGAGAAGGTTCAACGGATGGCAACGAAGATAATACCATGTGTAAGGGAACTCACCTACGAGGAGAGATAGGAAAAACTGAAGTTACCAACACTGCGCGAGAGAAGGGAAAGAGGTGACTTGATCACGATATTTAGAAATGTAAGAGAATTGGAAAGGGTGGATAGAGAGGATCTTTTTGTGTTGGATGATGGAAGAACAAGAGGTCATGGCTTCAAGTTGAGGAAAAGTAGATGTCTTAATGATCTCAAAAGGTTCAGTTTCCCGAACAGAAGCATAAGTTTTTGGAATGACTTAGACGAAGAGGTGGTGTAGGCGAAAAACATTCATGTATTTAAAACTAGATTAGATGAATGTAGATGTGGAGACAGGACAACACGAGCTTAGCTCAATTCCTGCATACTACAAATAGGTAAATACAAATAGGTAAATACATGATGGAATGGTGTGATTTAATTCACCCTCATAACTCTGGCCAGGCCAGGCTGAGGTATGTATTGTACTTCTGGCAAGTAAGAGGAGGGCACGATGAAAGAAGGGAAGAGGACAGGCAGGCATCAGTTACGTAATAGACATGCCTGAAATTTTTGCTTCTTGCCAGGAGTCCCATCTGCCACCATTTTACCAATGTATTTTGTGGTCTGGTGGCAGTATGGGTAAGAGGAAGGACCTGTCCAAGGAGGAAATAGCATCCATAACCTCTCTCTACAAGGGAAAGAAACCATTAACCCTAGAACCAGATTTTGGGTGTCTTACACCCCAGAATATCAAGGTCATGCCTGAATTAGCTCACTTGAGCTTATGTGTAGGCGCGAGTGGTGTTCTGAGGTGGGCATTCGGCACTGTTGTCAATGCTTTCAAAGAGAAAAGACCTGCTGTGCTCCTATCCCCATTTTCTTGGCTTCCTGAGCAGCCTTGGGGTTTCACACACCCTACAATGCTTTTTAAGGTTAGCCTTTTTCAAACTCACCAGTGTTTGTTTGGGCCCCCCTAGACTTTTCTGTGCGTATGTAGATTTGCCAGATGTGTTTGAAATCATGGCATTATAAATTCCATAGTGACTGAGTACCACCTTAGCAATGTGTTTCATGTAATTTTTAAGTAATTACTTTTTCTTTTGATTGCTAGGTAAATACAGGCTAATGACAATATTTCATGCCTAAATATGTCTGATAATATATTTATATGATATAAACACAAAAAGTAACCTATTTAGTCACCAATTTGTCACCTATATGTCATCAGTTTGGCTTGATTATATGAAATGACCTGAAAAATAGGGTCTAAAAGTACCTGTCCTTTCACTTTTCCAGATTAATGTTTTATTTCCCTGATTGCTGCCAGTCTCTGTTGGATTGATGCCCCATTATCAAACCTTGTGTTCCTCATCATTGAGCCAAATTCCTTGGGCTTTAAGTGAACTTTGCTGAGTCATGTGACTTTTTTTTTTCTTTTTTTTTTCATAAATAGGAAACTAAATATTGTGAGTTGCAGGTTGATACTTGTCATGCAGGATGGTGAAAGGATGTTCTTTTCAGAGTTACCATCATTTTTGTTATAAGTGTTCTGTAATTTGAGTTATTGTCTATTTTTCAGTGGATTCAGCTTCACCCCGGTATCCCCTTTAAGTTTTTTTTCCCTGGAGCTTTCTGGCTCTAGGGGTCCCCCCCTCTGCCGCCATTTTACCTATGTATTTTGTGGTCTGGTGGCAGTATAGGTTAGAGGAGAGACCTGTCCAAGGAGGAAATAGTATCCATAACCTCTCTCTCTACAAGGCAAAGAAACCATTAAAGGAAGTAGTCAGGATTGTCAGTGTAAATGTAAGAATTATACAGGTTTGGACAAGCATTTTCATGATGGCAGAGGAGTAGCAACAAACCATCAAGAAGGACATCCTGGAAAGGTCCTTGAAGCTTCACCATGCACCCTAACTATTGCGAAACATCAAGTTGACTGTAATCCACATTTAACAGCACATTTACTGAAAGAACAAAACCCTCAGCTACTGGGTGAGGTGTTTGTGAGAACAGTGCAGCACTGCCAGTATGATGATTTACATTTTTGCTGCCACCAACCTGTGAAGAAGCCCCTCACCACCCTTATGCAGAGGCGATGTAGGGCCGCTTTTGCCAAAAAACATCAGTGGGATGAAGCAAAGTTGGCAGCATGTGCTGTGAAGTGATTAGGAAATGCTCACAGTGACTAGCAGCTGAAGTGGCAATGTGTATCGGCTTCTGGGAAGTGATCCATTAGACCAAAAGTTTACTTTCAGTATTATAAAACACCCAGATGCCTTAATGGTGCAGGGTTGTTTTACATACTTTGGTGTTGATGACCTTGTAGTACTTACTAATAATGAAATGAGGAACCAAAATAACTACCTGGAGTTGTCATATGATTATTTACCTGGTTCTTTTGAAAAGTGCAGAGTTCATATGTTCCAACAGGATGGATCCCCTTGTCATCATCTTCATCCGGACCTCCTTTCCCAGCCTAAGGCAGGATGAGGAGTAACAGTGTCCAGACAACCCAAATTTGCCCAATCCATGGACCACGCTTCCATTCACTTACCATTCAAGCCCTCGGAATCCTGGCTCTGTCTGATACGCCAAAACATCCACCACTTTCTATACTTTCACATAAACGTATCCGATAGAGTCAGTCCGGATGCTGTCACATTAAAAGGGGTGCCAAATCCCTGATCATGCGCTTCTCCTCACAATGTTCATACAGCCAGATCGATCTCTTGCCAGTCCTCAAGCCTCACCAACTTCCAAACCTCTTTTCCTCACACACTCATTCACCATATCCCTCCACCTTCTCCTTTGCCCACCTCACCTCCTTCCTCCTTCAGATTCACTCAGATATGCCTTTTTCACCACTGTGTTGTTAACCATTCTCTCCATATGACCATACCATCTCGGTACACTCTCTTCGATTCTGGTGTCCACAGACTTCTTCACACCATATCTTTCATGAATCACATTATATCGTATCCAATCCACTCTCTGTACTCCACATACATTCCTCAGCAGTCCCATCTCCACTGCTGTCACTCTTGACTTTTCATTTTCATGCTATACCACAGTCTCACATCCATATGTTAAAGTTGGCACTAACACTCTTTCATGTAAGCCTCATGCAGCTGCAACACTCAAACCTCTGTTTCTTATCAAAGCCTTCATTGTACCAGCTACTTTCCTTCCATGTGTCACTTTACTTTCCACTTCTTTTGCAAATTTTCCTCTATTTTCTATCACAGTACCCAGATATTTGAACTCTCTCACCAATTCCAGTCTCTCTCCATTCACTGTAACATCGCTGGGAGTCACCTTCTCCCTCAGTAACCATCACTTTACTCTTTTCTACATTTACTTTCAAGGCACAACATTCACAGACATCAGCAAAATTCTGCATTAGTCTCTCAGTAACCATCGCTTTACTCTTTTCTACATTTACTCTCAAAGCACAACGTTCACAGACATCAGCAAAATTCTGCATTAGTCTACAAAGTTCTTGTGCGGTATTTGTAAGTAGTACTGCGTCATCAGCATACAACAAATCTGAGGTATTCCATCTGTCACCGTTCATTACCAGTGCCATCCCCCTCTCCATTACTCTTGTTTTTACTTCTCTCATCATCCCATCCATATATATATTAAACAACCCTGGGGACATCACACAACCTTGTCGCATGCCTACACCGATCGTGAACCATTCACTTAGATGCCCATTAACCCTTACACATACCTCACTACCATCATAAAAACTCTTGATGGCACCTAGCAGCTTACCATCTACACCCTACATGTGCAAAACCTTCCACAATCCTTCTCTGTCTACTTTGTCATATGCTTTTACCAGATCCACAAATGCCATAAACACCTTATGGTCCTTCTCACAAGCCTTCTCCACTACCTGTCTCACCACAAATATTTGATTCTCACATCCTCTGCCACTCCTAAAGCCACCCTCTTCATCACTTACCAGGACTTCTGATATCTCTCTTACTTTCTTTATAATAATTCTTCCATATACCTTCCCTACCACGCTCAATAAACTTATGCCACGATAATTCTTGCACTCACTTCACCCACCTTTATTTTTGTACAGGGGTACAATCACAGCCTTGTTGCACTCTACTCTACTGGCACAGTTTCACTCATCCATGCCTTCTTACATATCTTCAACAAGCACTTCATTCTGCTCTGTCCCCTCCACTTAATCATCTCTGCATACACCTCGTGAACTCCAGCTGCTATCCCATTTCTCAGCCACTTCACAGTTCCCTTCACCTGTGCAAGTGCCACATTTCCTGGCTCTGCATTCCTTCTATGTGCACCCCCAAAACCAAGCATGTTTACAGTGGCTCTGCTCTTGCTATTCCCATTCATCAGGCTTTCAAAATATTCTTTCCATCTGGTCCTTACTTCATCCCCATGGTTTAATAATCTACCACCTACATCCTTCACACCTTCACATTTCTTTCTGCTGTCACTTATACATTTCTGCACCTCTTTCTAGAATAACTTCCTATTTTCAGAGTAGCTTGCTTTCATTTTTCTTCTTAGATCATTTATCTCTTTCTTTTTCCTCTTCGCTAGTCTCTTTGTGCTTCTTGCTCTCAATATATTCAGTTCTTATTTCAGTAGGACCTCTGTCCTGTAATCACTTTAGCCACTATTTCTTCTTTTCCTCTACTAGTTTCTTAACCTCTTCATCCCGCCATCCCATACCTTTCTTCTTTGTTGTTACTCTTGCCACACCACACACCACTTTAGCATTCCTAACTAAGCAGTCCCTATATGCATTCCACAGGCTGTCCAGATCCATTCATTCCAATTCACTGATTCTGACTCCTTCCCTACTTTGGTCCTGTATTCATCTGCCATTTCTTTGATCTACAGCTTCTCAACTTTCAGTCTCTCTCCCTGACTGATCCTCTCTCTCCTGGTCCACCTCACTCCTCTCAGCTTGATCTTGCATACCAAAATCAAATGATTTGACAAACCTCCACATCCTCCTCTCATGGCCCTCGTATTGGCAGTCATTCCCAGCATTGGCCTCTCTACGAGCACGTAATCATTCAGGCTCCTTTCAACACGATCCCCATATTTATGTGCATCTTTGTATTTGAAATATGAGTTTCAAATGCATAACCTTCCTTCATGACACATATCCTTCAGTCGCTTCCCATTATCATTTTCTTCAGGTACTCCATTACAATCCATTATGTTATCCCCAGGACCAGTGCCTACTCTCCCATTCATATCGCCCATTGTGATCACTTTATAGCTTCTGGGCATTTCTCCCACTGCTGCATCCAGCTCATCCCAAAACCTGTCTTTCTCTCTCTCCTGTCCCCACACTGTGGATACGCTACAATCACAGCCACTTTCACTTTCTCAAACTTGAACTTGACATACATACACCTTGAGCTGACACATTTGTAATCTCTTATTCTGCTCTGCCACACCTCATTCATCAACAAAGCAGCTCCTTCTTTGCATCTTCCTCACTCATTCATGCCTGATCTTACATATTTCACACCCTCCCTTTCCTCCACTTCACACCCTTTCATGTTTGTTTCACACAGTGCCATCATGGCATATCTTGCACTCTTGAACACATTCACCACTTCCACCCTCTTGCTGTCCTCATTCACACTTCTCACATTCCACTTGTACATGCAAATCTGCCCATTTGTTTGAGGCCCTGGGCAGGTATTGGGCCTTCCAAGGCTCTTCGAAACAACTGCCCTTGCCACTTGGCAAAATTGGTGAAACCGTGGCTTATTGTTTGTTAAATTAAGTTGATTAATGATTAGCCAGGGAATTCACTGGACTTCAGTCCAATAGAAAACCTCTGGTCGATCATTAAGTGGTGCCTTCTGGACAAAGACAGCAGTAGCCTTCCCATGCCCGAGGCCATCATCAGGTTGTTGTGTGAATCATCAGCCAAAGCCAATTAATATTGGTATCTGTATTTGTAGGAAACGATTATCCAACAGTCGGGTAATTGGATTCATATTGAAATCAGCTGAGTAAGGACGGGGAAAAAAAAAAAAATTTACCCAGTGACCCTAGAAGTCTTCTAGCACTTAATTCTCCACCATTTAAGGTGCGAACTATGGCTGGGATAATGATTATTTTCGATAAATATGGTCATGTCTCACGTCTTTTTCGCTGTGTTAGATGATAGTAGGTGGCGACCATCATCCACTCACTTGATGTAGTGCTGCCTAATTCTCCCTTCACCTTTATCATTCATTTTCTCTGTCTACCCTCCTCTCTTCCAATTTCTTTCGTCTTTCCTGTTGCTTTTTATTACTCGTCTCTCTTTTCGGGTGGCTTTACATTGAGTGACAAACCTAGTGGCTTCCTGCAAGCCAGGAAACAATTTATAATGCTGAGTGATAACCATGTAACCAACCCATATGAGTTTCCTAACAACTAACTCGATTGTCAAATGGCTGCCCCATTTGGAATTATGGCATCCAGCTGTAGATAGATAGATAGATGGTAAAATGCTTGAACTAAAATATACGGAATATTTAGATTATAAAATTTCACTGAGAGAAGCGCATGATCTGGGATTTGGCACCCCTTTTTAACATGACAGCGTCCGAATTGACTCTAGCAGATTCGTTCATGTGAAGCTGCAGAACATGGTGAATGTTTTTGGCATATCAGATAGAGCCAGGATTCCGGGGGCTTGCATGGCGAGTGAATGGAAGCATGGCCCATTGGATTGGGCAAATTTGGGCTGTCTGGGTGTTGCTGCTCCTCACCCTGCCCTGGGGTAGGAAAGGAGGGCTGGCTGATGATGATGATGATATATCACTGTGGTTAAAATGAAACTCAGACCTAAAACAAGAACTAGAGAGTAGCCTTTTGTAATGAAGTTGTGGCTGACAGGTAGGAACCTGCGAGTTAGGCAGTAAACTGATCAAAATCACGTGCACACACACATGCAACATACGCAAGAGGTGTATCAGTGGCATGACATAGTCTCAGTGTTTACTTTCAACATTGCAAGAGCTGTGAGCAGAAAATCTGTCTGTCTATCTATTACCAGATGCCTTAATCCCATAAGGGGGTGGCCAGAAACAAATCGTGTCCATGTCACCCAGTCCCCCGCCATTTCACTGCCCTGCTCCCATTACCTCTCCATTCCATCCCTCCATCTCATTTTTGGTCTCCCCCTCCCTCTCCCACCCTCCACCTCACTCACATAAACATTCCTTGTTAGTCTCTTGTTCTCTATCATCTTCACATGGCCAAACCACCTCAGTGTATTTCTCCTAACGCATTCTATCATATCCGCTTCTACACCACAATGCTGCTTCACTTCCTCATTTTTCTGTCTGTCTCTTCATGTAACTCCACATTCTCCTCTCAACTCATTTCCACTGCTCTCACTCTTTACTTGTGTCCTTCCAACAATGTCCAAGCTTCGCTTCCACACGTTAAGAGTTGATATCACATTACAGTAATCTCCCTACTATCTGGACGCCCAATAACTGGACACCTCACTGTCCGGACATCATTGGCTGGGAGGTTCGAAACCCAAAAATGTCAAAAAATTGCAAAAAAAATGAAAAAAATCCTATTAATTTTTTACCCGTAAGTTGAATTGGGCACGCAGCGCCAAACAGCCATGTTTACGATCCCTTCCCGCGCTCCCCAGTCTCCCCTTCCACTCTCATCAGTTCTCTCCCAACTGCCGTCATGAGTAAGCATTTGTCGGGATGGTTGGCGGTATTGTTCATTTTTGTTTAAACAGTCATAATTCACAGTGCTAAGGATTAAGTGCAGTTCAACACTGGATTACTGTACATGCTTCAAGAGCATTTTCACCACTGTCAGAGCATTAGAGATGGGGGTAATATTCATAACAGCCACCACGAACATGTAAGTACACTGTCAACTGCCAAATATTTTCCATAATCACTTCTAAATCCTCATTCTTTCGTTGCATTTTATTTACTTAATGCTTTGTGACCCATATTTGAGTGCATAGGCTGTGAAAAAGGTGATTTTCGTAGTGATTATCAAGTCTTTTACCAGCATTGACTGTGCTGTCAGGTGGTGAACATATTTGCCGCACTCTTCTCTAAATCATAATTTTTCTGGTTATATTTCATTTATTTCATGCTTTGTGTCCCATATTTGAGTGCATAGGCTGTGAAAAAGGTGATTTTCTCAGTGATTATCATGTCTATTATACATTCACTATGCTGTCAGGTGGTGAACATATTTGTCATACTTACCTCTAAATCATCATTTTTCTGGTTAAATTTCATTTATTTCATGCTTTGTGCCCCATATTTGAGTGAATAGACTGTGAAAAAGGTGATTATCATAGTGATTTTCATGTCTGTTACCTGCATTAACTATGCTGTCAGGTGGTGAACATATATGCCATACTCACCCCTGATTCATCATTTTTCTGGTTACATTTTATTTATTTCATTCCTTGTGTCCCATATTTGAGTGCATAGGCTGTGAAAAAGGTGATTTTAGTGATTATCATGTCTCTTACCTACGTTGACTATGCTGTCAGATGATGAACATATTTGCCATACTCACCTCTAAATCATCATTTTTCCTGGTTAAATTTCATTTATTTCATGCTTTGTGTTCCATATTTGAGTGCATAGACTGTGAAAAAGGTGATTATCATAGTGCTTTTCATGTCTGTTACCTATGTTCACTATGCCGTCAGGTGGTGAACACATTTGCCATACTCACCCCTGAATCATCATTTTCTGGTTAAAATTCAGTTAATTCATGCTTTGTGTCCATTATTTATGTGAAAGGAGACTTAAATAAGTGCTATGCATGTCCGGTAGGGAGATATGTAGGTGGTTTTCTGATTTAGGTTAGGTTTGGGTCAGGAATGACCAGTGCTGGAACTTCAGGGCCCTGTATCCGGACATGACCTTTTTCTTGACATGCCTTTGGCTCTATTACGTCAGACAGTGGGGAGATTACTGTACTCTCATGCAGTGACTTTTTTACTTCCATGCTCACTACCCTGTTTCTTATCACTGCTTTCAAGGAACCAGCAGCCTTTCTTCCCTGTTGTACCCTTTCAAGCACTTCTCCCTCTGAATTTCCATCTGTACTCATCACAGTACCCAAGTACTTATGTAACGCAGGGATTTTAGAGTCCCTCAAAATGAAGACGATTTATCTATCACACCACTTTTGACACCACTGTAGCGGTTAGAATTTGTCTATAAGAATTTACTACTGGTTTAGCCGCCAGTGTAATGTTATGATTTTGTTAATATGAATTTATTAGATTTTTACTGATTACTACCGAGGAAGAATTCCTAGAATTTTTAAGGAAGGCCTCGTAAATTGATTACCACTAGGAAGAAATACCAACAGGTAGAAGTAGAAATAATTTTGGTAGGCTGCCACCACCCAGCATTTGCCAGGAAAGAAGTTATTAGTCCCGTACAGCGAAAGATGGGACACTGAGGCCTAGATACAGTAATCAGGGTAGCGTGAGTAAATTAGAGTGCGTGAATTCTATAGATAGTAACACACCTTGCGGGCCACTCGATCTCACAATCAACTTCCCAGAGGAGTTTAGATCAAACACATAAGAAAGATAATTATCTATGATTTACTAACCTTAACATACATAAAAATAAAATTAACCTTCGAACAAATAGTAACTAGTACACAGTTATACTTCAGTCTCTGATTCCTCCATAAAACTGGGAAAAAAATAATGTTCTCTCCACCACAGAAAATAAATCAAGTTGACTCACTTATCACGGTACAAAACTTATTAATCGAGAGAACACCACCAATGAAGATCCTTGGGCTTTTACACTCAACAAGATGTTGATAATACTGCATACAGATGAATTACTCGCCCGATCAATAATATACATACATTAAGTATACTTATAACTTGACCTCTTAACCTAACACGAGGTACACAGATTAAGAGAAAAGAATATTTCAAATTCTGGCGTGACTTGCATTAACCACGGTCTCTAACGGACTCGCAGATTTTTCCCAGGCTCATAACTTATCACCAAAGATTACTCTAGATTTAGTATATTCACCCTAATTTTCCATGGGTTAACACATTTTAACATATCTATGTATATGATCGGTTGCACAAGAATGATTCTATATAAAATTTCACAGCGCTTGCAATACCCTGTATGTTAGGAAATCCGATATAAAACACACTCGCTTTTATCTAGAATACCTCACTTTAGAAGAAAAGGCTTTTGCAAGTGGACCATACGAATACATAATCGACAACAATGCAGAAAGAAATGAACTAAGTGGGGGGATTGTGTAATGGCTTTGGCCAGTAGTACCGCGTGACTTTAGTGAAGACTGCATTGGGGCCCCGGTGTTACACTCGCAATCTGTTGAGTGGATGCCTCCAGCTCTCACAATGAATATACAAGAGAAGTTGGGGAATATCTTCAGTCAACTTACTATATATACAGATATATAGAAAGTCTATTATTGAGACAGTAAAGGGGGGGGGATTCAAGACACTCTCACTAACCTGTTGAGTGGATGCCGCCAGCTCCCACAATGAGCATAGGTCTAGGATACGCACTCGCTTGATGTTGTCGTCCCAACGCTGAGACTGGCTTCGACTTATTACTCTACAGTTTTCTTACTATAACAATCATCAAGGAACTTGCAACAAGGAATTTTCTCTCTCCTCTTCCTTAGACAAACTGACTTATGATGTTTCAAATTTTGTGGTAGTAACATGGGTCTGACAGTTTTTACTGAAGCCTAAACTCACGCGTTTTACTTAATTGTATCCATGTGTCGCAGTTGTCTGGTCTACGTGATCTGGCGTCAGTGAAAAATAAATTTCGCGGCTATGAATGACTATAATCCATAATCAGACTTTACCTAAGCTCATACACATTATTATTTAGTACAACAAGATGATAAATACAAACTCAACTACAAAATTCTGAATTCAAAGTGCAAATACAACTTATCGCGAATTTCAACCTCGAATTAACTTTCTTTGCCTCTTTATCAAAAACAGATCATGCTTCTGCATGTAATCCCGCTCCACACGGTCTTACATATTAATATTATCACACTCTTGCTATTCCTCAGCTAGGATCAAGCCCAAAAAAATGAATTTTGAGGTCCATTTCCCATGTATTGCATCAATTAAACAGGGGTCCAGAACTACACTTACACCACACTTAAACTAACTTAAACTACACTTATATTACACCTACATTATACTTATACTAGCTTATATTACACTTATATTAACTTATATTACACTTATATTAACTTAATATTACGGCACTACACTTAAATGCACATACATTTTCCATTTCCTCATCATCCAACCTCTCTGTACATCCAATGACTGCATTTCTCTCATAGGGCATAGCTTTACGCTTCCCTACATTCACTTTTAGATTCCGTTTCTTACGCACTCTTCCAGACTCTTTCACCAGGCCTTGCAGTTCCCTTTCATCTTCACTTAACAACACAGTATCATCTGCAAACGACAGTACAGGGAGTTTCCAATCATTCCTCTGTCTCATTAAAGTCACCCCATCATCCACTGCTCTACCTTGTATCTCTTTTATAACCCCATCCCTATAATGGGGACATGACACATCCTGTTTCAGTCCAACATTCAAATAGAAAAATTCACTCAATTCACTATGCACACGCACTGCAGCCTTAGCCCCCCACATACATACTCTTCACGACATTCGACAACTTCCCATTTATTCCATATATTCTTAATATTTTTCACATTTCTTGTTTATCCACCATATCATTTGCTTTCTCCAAATTCACAAAACCCACATACAACTTCTTTCTCCTCTCTAGAAATTTTTCGACAAGAGACCTAAGAATGAATATCTGATCTATGCAACGTCTTCCCTTCCTAAAACCTCCCAGTTCTTCACAAACTAATTCTACTGTTATTTCCCAAACTTTGTCAATAAATATCTTACCATGCACTTTTCCAGTTACACTAAGAAGACAAATGTCCCTATGATTACCACACACTTCTTTTTCCCTGTTCCTTTGTACAGGGGAATAGTTATGCCTGACTTTCAATCCTCCAGGACTCTACCTTCCTCTCAGGCCAATCTGCACATCTTCCATATCCATTCTTTTACTATCTCTCCTCCATGCTTCAGTTTTCACCACACACTCCATCATTTCCATGGGCTTTCCCTGTTTTGACTTTCTTCATTGCCTCCACTACTGTACTTCCATTCTACTGATTTCTTCCTCCCTTCTCACCTCCCTCCTTCTCTCAGCCATTCCCCAGCCACCCTCACATCACTTTCATTCTCTTTGTTTAACAGTTCCCGAAACTGTTCTCTCCATCTGCTCTCTTTTTCTCCCTTCTCCACTAGCAACTTGCCATTTTTATCTTTCTTTCCCCGCCTAACTTCTTTAGCACCCTGTCTGACTCTCACATTCCCTTCACTTTACACTCAGATTCCTTCCAAATTCCTCATCTGCTCTCTTCATACTCTCTCTTAATAATTTTTTCACCTCTCTTTTCCTCTCTTCATATAACTGTTCTGTCTTTCAGCTTTCTTCATGCCCGTGTTTCCCATCCACTCACTCTATGCTTTCTTCTTTTGTGCCACAGCTTGCCTCCCTTTTCATTCCATCATGCTGTCCCTTGTACCCCCTTTCCTCTTCTCGTCACACCACACACCACCTCACATGCGTCACAGATTTCTTCTGTGAGTATCTTACACACCCCTTCAATCTCCCCCAATCTGCTCCAAATTTATGTTTACCCAGTTGCTTTTCCACTTCTCTGTTATATTCTGCCTTTTTTCCATCCACTTGCAACCTTTCTACCCACCGTATATGGACTGGTACTTCCTGCCCTTC
This sequence comes from Birgus latro, assembly GCA_018397915.1. Classification (NCBI taxonomy): domain Eukaryota; kingdom Metazoa; phylum Arthropoda; class Malacostraca; order Decapoda; family Coenobitidae; genus Birgus; species Birgus latro. The sequence continues at coordinate 394 of JAGKTI010003145.1, read as the reverse complement.
CCTCCACTGCATTTTTTTTTTTCTACTAGCCTTGATTCCTCAGTAAAATAGATGTATGGTAAAGCCTCACTGATTGGGGCCCAAGCCATAAAAAAAAAAAAAATCTTTCTATCTATCTATCTATTGCCAGACGCCTCAATCCCGCACGGGGTGGCCACAAACAAATCGCCTCCATGTCACTCTGTCCCCTGCCATTTCACTACCATGCTTCCAACTCACACCCCCCCTCTCTCATATACCTCTCCACTCCATCCCTCCATCTCATCCTAGGCCTCCCCCTCCCTCTCGCCCCCTTCACCTCACTCACATACACTCTCCTCGTCAGTCTTTCACTCTCCATCCTCTCCACATGCCCAAACCACCTTAACGTGCTTCTCCTAACGCTTCCCATCAC